>OY763888.1:23709079-23786579 GCA_963667165.1 Barbarea vulgaris | reverse complement strand
AAATTTCCGACGGATTTCCGACGGAATGCTAAAATAAAACCGCGAAACAAGATATTTCGTCTTCCCGCGTGTATTAAATTTCGCGCGTCCGTCGGAAACCCGTCGGAAATTTCCTACGGATTTCCGACGGATACGCGAAATTTAAGATAAGAAGAATCTCGAGTCTTGGTGTCATTTATTATTAATAAAATTCCGACGGACTTCCGACGGAATTATCCGTCGGAATTTGTTTTATATATACGACTTCGTCTTCTCCGCGAGTTCATCGCCATTTTTAACAAAAAAAACCTCAACTTCTCTCAAAATCTCCAAAACTTCCGATTTTCTTCACATCTTCATCATCATCTCAGATCTTCCAGAGAACATGTAAGATCTAATCCTACTCTTTTGATTTTGATTTATAGATTTATAGATTTAGGATTTGGAATTGGGTTTAGAGAATTGGAATTGAGATTTTGGAAATAAATTGTTAGATTTAGGTTCATCAATGTTAGATATAGGTTTTGGATGGTTAGATTTAGGTTTTGTATGGTTAGATTAAAATTATAGGTTAGATTTTTGTTTATGTAATTGTTTGAATTTTTTGGAAATTTAAAATATATGAAAACTAGATTTATAATTATAATTATTATTTTTAAGATTTTTAGAATTTTATATATATATATATATATATATAATAGAATTTTGTATATTTTTATTTACTTTCTTATAATTTAATTATCTTTAATTTATACATTTGTTATAATTTATAATATAAAAATTTATACATATATTTGAATTGGAAAAATTTGCTTTAAATTAAATGATTTTCTAAGTTTTTAGGATTTTTAGATTTATATAATTTAATTTTTAATTTTGTATTAGATTTATGAATTTTCTTAGATTTATTGCTTACTTAATTTGTTTTTATTTTTTTAGGGATTACGGTGAATTTCTCGACGAGCTGTCGATGAGGGGGGTTCGAGCCGCGGTGGTTCTCAGCAGCGGGTCCGACAGAGACAGCGGACTAGGGGTGGTTGTCGTCGTCGATCAGACTCGGCTCAGGGTTCGTTCCTCCATTCTCATGTTCCGGAGACGCAGTCGGCTCCGACCCAGTCAGCTCCAACACAGATGAGCATCGAGGACTTCGTGTCTCAACCGAACCGCGACCATTGCACGCTACTTCATCCACTATGTCGCGGAGGAGGGACGTGGTAAGTATTTTTTTTTAAATCTTTTAAATTTTTTTGGTTTTTAAAATTTTTCTAATATTATATATCTTCGAAATTCTTTTTGTAGGTTTCATCTTACAAGCAGCGGGATACCCAAGTCCATCAACCGGATGCTGAACTCGATGGTACGACATCCACATCCAACATATTCGTCGATGCCGTTGGAAGAGAAAGAACTTTGGTTTCGACATTTTGCGGTAAACCTTACTTTTTTTAAAAAAATTTTTTTTTAATATTAATTAATTTATTAAATTTTATTTCAATTTTTTTTTGCAGCAAGAGTTTACATGGGACCCACAGCACACGGCTACGGTGAGAGCCGCCTTTGATGCTAAGGCGGGGTCTTATTACACGAAGCAGATGCACGAGTGGAAGGAGAAGTGGCTGAACAATGAAGTCCCGAAGCCGTTCCTTGGGAACCCGGAGTTGTGGGCTGGATTTTGTGAGTATTGGAGCCGAGACACAACCAAAGCGGCTTCAACAATCCACTCGACTAACCGGAACAGCAACCGCAGTGGCAAGGACAAAGCAACGCACAACTTAGGAGCGGTGAGCAAGGCAACCCGTCAGCTTCAAATGGTAAGTTTTATTATTTAGTTTTTTTTTTTCCTAATATGAGAATTTTAAGTTATCGGTTAGATTTAGGTTTTTTGTAATGAGAATTTTTAGTTATCGGTTATATTAAGGTTTTTTGCAATTTAAGTTTTAAGTTATCGGTTAGATTTAGGTTTTTCATAATTTTTTAATATTTATTACTTGATCATTTTTCAGTGTCATGAACTCGGACGTGAGCCTACCGCTCTCGAATTGCTCAAGGATGCCCACACCAACAAACAGACGCACGAAATACAAGATCCGGTGGCTCGGGAGATATGCGAGGCCGTTGAGGTGCAAACCCAAGCCTATCTCCAATCTCAGCCGTTGGTTGACGGAACTCCTCCGTGCACTGAAGCTCCTGTCGAGGTCGTCAACAACTTCGTGTTGCAGGTAAGTAATATTTTGTTTTTATATTTACTTACTATCTAATTTTAATTTCTATTTTTAAATTTTAACGTTTAATTTCTTTCGCAGGCAACTCCGCGGAGCAGAGGTCGCGTTTTCGGTCTTCCCGACGAGTTCCGATCTTCGGCTTCTTCCCACTATTCAGTAGATGAAGATCTACGGGCCGAACTCGCACAGAGGACTTCGGAGATGGACGAAATGCGCACCAAGATTCTTACATTGGAAGAAAACAACCGCGAGATGGAAACGCGGATGGCAACGAAGGTGCAAGAAGAAGTCCAAGCCCAGATCGCGTCTCAGATGGCCGCGTATTTTGCTCGGATGACGCAGACGCCATCGTCATCGTCACCACCCCCGCCACCGCAACCGTAGATTTTTTTAATTTTTTGTTTTAATGTTTTTTTTTTTTAAAACAACAAAATTTAATTTTTTTTTTTTTGGATATTATTAATTTTAATTTCATTTTTAATTTTCAATATATATTTTTTTAATTATTTAATAAATTTTAATATATTTTCTAATTATATAAATTCATTAAATTTTTTAATTTACAAAATTAATAACCGTCGGAAATCCGTCGGAATCATATCTGTCGGAAGTCCGTCGGAATTGTATCCGTCGGAAACCCGTCGTAATTATATTCATCGGAATTCTGTCGATAATCCGTCGGTTCCGTGTCCATCGGAATTCCATCGGAAAACCGTCGGTTATATGATTCCGACGGATTTCTGACGAATTTTCCGTTAACGGCAAATTCCGTCGGAAAGCCGTCGGAATTATTTTCGTCACCTTTCCGTCGGAAATCCGTCGGAACATGCGACGGCTTTCCGACGGATGATGATTCCGACATCACCTTTCCGACGGATGATGATTCCGACAGATCCGTCGGAAATCCGTCGGAATTGGCCAATTCCGACGGATTTCCGACGGATTTGGCCGTCAGTTTTTGGCCAGTTTTCTTGTAGTGATCGCTTAATTTGCTTTTGGTATTGTCTTAATTTGACTAACTATAACTTTGTTTTCATTTGCAAAGGATTGGCTTCCTCCAGTGTTGTCCGTCCTTATCCTACTCGAATGAATAAAGAAGGAAAATCACCAATACATGAATCAATAAGTGCTAAGAGTATCAATAGATCTTTTATATTGTTGCATATTGTGTGATCAGGTACCCTTGATGTACCAAATAATGCATTTCAAAGCATGAAGATGATGAAGCCTCGGATCGTGCATATACAAACATATCTGATGCACATCATAAGAGAGATCCGATATAGCACATGTTAAAAATTTATTTGCGTTTGGATGACTATGATGAAAAGATGTGATCGTCGTTTAAATGCGGGTGGCATCAAGTGGCACAATGTTAATTAAACATGTGTATACGTATAAATTTGACATATGTGAAAACCTCACATTCTAACTTTCGGTAACAGAAAGAACATTACACATATATAATTTTTTCAAAAAAAAGCCTAATTAAGAACCGTTCCAAAAAAAAAAAAAAACTTATGTATAGGATTATAATCATCATAAAACATAATTTAACATTTGTATCATTATTACAAGATGATATAAATCACCAATACATGAATCACTATTCGGCTATGGCCAACTTGGCCAAATTAAGTGAAACAAGAGTTGGGAGATGATGTGTGGTATCATTTGAGGAAATCATCCATTGGTGTATTTGCCAAGTTTGCAGATTTGGATTACTTATGGGCATCAAACAGAGTTCATTACTTCTTGGTTAACCAGCTGATTGTGGATGATGTGCATTAGATTTGGTTGCTCATTGATGATCACCCAATCCGATTCTCGATTCTTGAGTTTGGAGCTTTCACCGGTTTGAATTGTGATAGGATTGATCCATCTGACGTATGTGATCTTAGACATGAAGAGTTTTGGAGGGAGATGGGAATATCAACAGCAACAGGGCCTACATTTGAAGAATTGGAGCGTGTGATGGCTAAAAGCCATCTATGGCATTTTGATAAGAGGCTTATGGTGGGACAACTATGTTTACTTTCTGTTGATGTACTTGGTATTCATAAAGGATCTAGGATACCGTTGGAATTTGCTAAAAGAGTTATTCATTAAGAACCTTTTGAGAAGCATCTGTGGGGTCGAGTCGTTTTCAAGAAGTTGATTGGTTTGATTAAGCTTCTTGAATTATCAAAGAAGTCTCGTTTGCTTCAAGGACCTGTTCAAGTTTTGTTGACTTGGGTGTATGAGCATGTGCATGGTACATGGGAAAGTTATGGGAATAGAGTGTTGAAGGATAACGAAGCAGATCCCGATGAGGTTCCACATCTGAATTGGCACTCCGATCGTAATCGTACAGTTATCAACAATTCATAGACAATGAGAAGGCTGCTCATGAGAAAGTAAGTATATGTAACTTGTTCTTTTCATTTTTTATTTTTAACGTATTATGTTTGCTAATTCCTTATTACACAATGTAGGTGCAGGTGACGCACATGGTCAGTCTCCCCTCTTGTCATATTTACCCAAAATGGAGTGATGATGAGAAGATAGACCCACTTTTCAAGAACATGGTTGAAGACATTCTTAGTTGGGTGAAACAAGACGTAAAGTTTTCCGATGGATATGTTTCTAAACTCTCCAAATATGTTGAAAAAGGGCAAAAAATTTCAGGGATGAAGAGTCATGATTGTCATGTGTTTATGCAATGACTACTTCCATTTGCACTTACCGAGCTACTTCCAAAAAATGTAAATGAAGCACTTGCATGTACTTAAATAATTATATAATATATATCCATTAATTAATAATAATATAATTATTTACCTAAAATATGTTTATTGGTAATTATAGGTATTGGGGTTTTCTTTCGACACCTCAGTACACGTACGTTGGCCGAGGAAAACATTCAACAACTTGAAGCCAATATTCCGATCTGATTGTGCCACTTAGAGAAGATATTTCCACCACCATTTTTTTTATGTTATGGAACATCTTCCAGTTCATCTTCCTCACGAAGCGTCTTTAGGTGGACATGTTCATTTTCGATGGATGTACCCATTTGAGCGCTTCATGAAACAGTTGAAAGGAAAAGCAAAAGCAAAAAATCTGGCAAAAGTGGAAGGCTCAATTGTTGCAGGAAGTTTAACAAAATTATTAATGGTTTTGAGCGCTTCATGAAACACTTGAAACGAAATTATTAATGGTTTTCGTGGTAACAAAGATTTAATTTATTTTTTTTAGAAATAATAATTATATGATTAGATTTTTTTTTTTTTTTTGAGTTTAAAGTTTAGTAAGTAGTTAAAATAATAATAATATTAGTCTTACAATTTGGTTTTTGGGTATATAGAATAACTAGAGATTGTGTCTAGAATTTAAAGCTATGGGTATAAGATTTAGAAAATGATTAGATTTGATCATTTTGAAATTCATAGAAAATATCTTATAAAAAATTTTAAATTTATGTATATAAAAATTTTATATTTCAAATTTACTGTGTGATTTTTTTAAATAAACAAAAAATAAAATAATTTTTTTTGTTTACTTTTTGTCATATTCTGCATAATTTTTCTGTAATTATATAATAAATAAATATTAAAAATATATTTCATATAGATAATTATATATATATATATATATATATATGGATCCAGGTTGGACACGGATTATCCTGATTTTCAAATTAGAATACCCGCATCTGGATCCAAGGGATTTTGAGTATCCGATTTTCGAATCAGATCTGAGGGGATCTCGAATCTCCGATATTTTTTCAAAAGATTATATATATATTTTTTTCTTTTTATATATATCCTATATATATATATATTTATTTATTCTAAATATAAGATCATATCTTATATTTTATTCTAAATATAAAATATATAGTCTTATATTTCTTTCTAAATATAAGATATAATATTATATGTTATTGAAATATAAGATATATAATCCTATAAGATATATCTTATAAGCTATATATTCTTATATTTTATTCTAAATATAAGATAGATAATTATCTGGTATTTTTTTTGAATTGAAAAAATGCTTTGCTACATATAGAAAAAAAAATGAGTGGTTCTAAGGCAGTGTCTTAAATTAGATTTACATCTACCTTCTTATATATTTGTACAATACATTCTTCATCTTCTTTTGTTCGTAAAACATCATCAATTTGTTTGCAATATCCGACATGAATAATTCCTTTCAGCTGTCCATCACTGTTTTATGTATCTTTACCATCCTCATTATAGGTTTGTATTTACAATTATAAGCGTTCCGATTTGGTAAAGATAATTTTGCTATATAATTTTGTGGCCGATTTTAATAAATCCCGGCGGATCTCTACCGCCAAACGCCTTTTCGCCGCGGAGGCGGCCGTCTAGTCCGATTTTTTGAACATGGGTTAAAACATCTATCTTCATTTTAATAAAAGAAAATAATTCTGTTATATTTTTTTTTAATAAGGAAATGAGATTTTATGTGTTTTTAACTATTTTTGAAATAGGGGATATCAAGATGGCAACAGGAAAAAAGCCGGAAAAATGGTGTAGGGAGCTATCACAAAGGGGAAATTGCAGAGACGACAAATGCAAATTTGAATGTATACTCAAGAGACCTAGAAATCAAAATCGTAGCCAAGATGGTTGCATACAAGACTGGGATAGTTACGCCATTTGCCGATGCAGTTGGCTTTGCTGATTTTACGAACTAACTAATTTATATGATAATTTATCTCTATGTAAGACAAAAATTGATATTTATAAGTTTATATTTATATGTAAGACAAAAATTGAAATTTATGTACGAGAGAATGTTTAATTGTAAATATAAATATAAACTTATAAATATCAATTGGAACTTATTAGAACTCTTATCAATTTCTCTCTTACATATAATGATATAAATATAAACTTATCTATGTCAAGTAATTGGAACTTTTCTTTTAAGAAAATGTTTAATTGTTCAATATAATGGATAAGGAACAGGACAACATTCAAACGAAGCTTTTAACAAAAAAAAAAAACATAAAATCAAACGAAGCTTTTAACAAAAAAAAAAGACAATCAAATGAAGCTTTTACACTGGTACAAACAAACCAAAAATATATTAATGTGCCCAAAGAAACCAGACAACTTTACAAGATGGATTTTGGATCATGAAATGCACCTAAAGAATGGTGAGGATTCTTACTGTAAATGTATTAACAATAAAGATCCAACTTTCATACGAATTAATGAGATAACTTCAAGTTAGATTAGGATAATGATGTTAATACTCTAAAATATGTCTCTTTAAGATAATCTCTATCTCTAACTGAAACACCACAACCTTTTTTTATTTTTTTTAATATTCCCAAAAATACCAAAAATCCCCCGCGCGAATCAAAATCATTAACTCAGCCTTTCTAACAACAAACCAAATTTCACAATCAACGATTTATTATAAACCACATCAACATAAATATCAACTAACAACCTAACGGTTTATGACAAGTCATCACCATATAACAACACCAACAATAATATAAATAAACAACAACTCACGGTATGTCATCCTCTTTCCGCAGCCTTGGTCCCACGAGTTCTAACAAGCTAAACTTTTCCTGCATCATTACTAAGAGATGCATCAATATTTAATAAATACTGAGTGAGGCGATTAACCCGTCTCACAGTTATACACGCATGCCAACAAATAGTTTCGTAGCATTATACATATGCTTACATGATTCAGCAACCAACACTGCAACAACTTCATCAATTAATTAATTTTAGTAATTAATTAATTAATTAATTTAACTCAGCAAAAAATCAGCAATAACTCCATATAATTAATTTCAATAATTTTTTATCAATTTATTTCAACATAATTAATTCCAAAAAAAAATTCGCAATTTCATTCACATCAATTAATTGATTAATTTAATCCAGCACAAAAAAAAAAATCAAATCAACAAGCTTAACAAATCAGCCAATTAACAAACATCAGAAAAAAACTCTACCACAACTCTATTAGACTAGAAATAATCCGTAAATAAGTCACGATACTGCATTCACCTTAGCCTTTTTGTGGTCTCCTGACAACACAACCAACAAAACTCACAGGATCTAGACTTCTTGGAACTTATAGGGTTTTGTAAAGGTTACAACAACACAACCAACCTCTCTTTATCACCTTTCAGCCAATCACAACAACAAAACAATCTTCAACATAAACTGGAAAATATGAAAAAATAACAGAACGCTCACCCTGAAAGCTGGGATCACGAATCAAAAACTAATTGTCCATTATCCAGTTGTACCGTTGAAAATCAGCCATTTTACGTCCTGCAGCTACCTTCAAAGTTTTGAGATGATCAGACAACATATGAACTCGCGATCTCTCTTTCAATCCACGTTGGTCTAAATCGCATCTCAAACAGAGCACCTCACGAAAACACGAATAACTTTTAGAATATTAACTCAAATTCAAATCCGCAAAGTGGTACATATAGGTCTAAGGCTTAGCTACAATTCCATAAAGTTTTGTTACCTTTGGGAATGATTTGATAGGTAGAACGTCTGCTCTACCACGACCTGTCAGATCTGTCTGTAACTCCTTCTTGTGCAAGCTATTTTCTCTCTTTCAGCCACATTCAGCATCTATCTCTTTCTCTCCTTGATAGTGGTTACGAAAATTATGAGAAAGAACTAGGGTTTTCACAATTTTCAGGGTTTAAATAGGTTTAGGTTTATTTCCGGTCTACTTAAATTAAACCAGTAATTAGAATTACCAAAATTAATCAATTTCTCCCTTGGTTTAATAATATCTTAAAAACCAGCCTCTTGGAACAACATTAAAATTAAACCACCTCCACTTTCCAAATCCGACAACAACTTCAAATTTCCCGTTTTCGGAACACGGGCGTTGCACTAACAGCTTTAGGATTAGCTTAGACTGGTTATCTACATGTTTAAATACAAACCTCTGTTGATGTTAATAAAGAAAATTTCTGCAAACTATTTCATGAATCATCCAATTAAAAAAAAAAATTATGCCTTAATCACAATCAAGAAAATTTACTTCATTTCACTAATCTTTTTTTAAAAAAAATTCTTCCATAAGTGGTTTTTACAATTTCTGAATCATCTAATAAATTCTATAAAAACAAAAATCATTTTTTGAATCGTACTAATAGTAATGAACGAAAATGTATAGTATTGTAAAGAGAAAAGAGAAAGGCATATCTTTATCTCCATAACTTAAGACAGCTTTTATTTTTGTATTATCTTCCACACCAACTTTTCGAGTTTATCATATGTTAACCTTTCCTTATATTCAAAGAGCATTTTTTTTCCTAAAACCTATAACTCAAATTACAAAAAAAGAAAAAAAAAAAAAAATATATATATATATATATATATATATATATATATATAGTTTAAATTTACCTTACAAACAGAAAAAAATAAAAAGTTATATTTTCTTAAGATGAAATTTATTGATGAAGATTAATAATTACAGCTAATCATATATATAATGGGAGAGTTCTCTCTCAATTTAGGGTGTCCACATCATCATATTAGTCATCCAATAAAAATAAAACATGTAATCCAATAAATTTTTTTTTTTTTATTAAGAATTAATTACATTGTAAAAACTATTTTTTATTAGCATTACTTAAATATAGTAGTTAATGAGTATTAAGAGATTTAACAATAAAATCAATAAAAGAAGTGAAAATAAAAATAAAAAAGAGTATTAAAATGATTATAAAAAAAAACCACAAAATAATAGAGCCAATGAGTGCTTGTCTGGTATCGAATGAGCTCAAGTAGTTGAGTAGCTAAAGGCATTGCCTTTTGTAACTATATTTTTTTTATATTTTTATTATAATATAATGAGGGGGGATGAACACAAAAATAAGATAAAATAAATTTAAATTTATATAAACGATATTACAATATAAAAAAATGAAGAACCAAATAATAAAAAATTATAGATAGCCACAACCACTACAATTAAATGATTCAATATGTAATGTAAAGTAAAAAACCAATAACAAAAATGTAATATAATTATAATGTATTTAAGCAACTTTTCTGAATTAAAGACAATTTACAATATTCACTTAATACATGTTTATTTATATTTATTAAATAAATCGAAAAATATTTATAAAAAACAATTAAATAAAATGTGTAAGAATTAAAAAACTTAAAGATAATGTTAGTAATCAAGTTTTTGAAAAGATTTAACAAATTGAGTGTGAAAAAGCTATAGAGCAATGATAGTTAACTTTCTCAAAAGAATAGAAATATTTACACCAATATTTTTTGGAATACTTTATGTGAAGATAAAAGTTACAGTTGGATTTTTTGAAAACATCTAAATTTTTTAAAAAAAATCGAAAGTGTTATAATCTTGGTATTATAGGTAAAAGATTACAAAATTTTACACTAAAAATAACAAATATATAATCGGTAAATACAAACTCAAATGTTACACAATAAAGCATCCAATTAGGGGTGATACATAATTTTTGTAGTTTATCGTGAGTGGAAATATGGTTTGGTCTATGTTGTGATAAAAAAAATATATGTTTGAGGATATTTTTGAATCGAATGGTTTTAACCTTAAGATATGCTAAATTTTGTGGAAAATAATGAATTGGCTTTATAATTATATTTATAATTAATGATTTATTTATATTTATAAATAATTTTTAAAAATTATAATATTTTAATATTAGAATCCCGCGCAACGCGCGAGTTACTATTCTAGTTATAACAATAGTTATCGAAAGCATTGCTGGCATTTTTCTTAAAAGCAGAGCCATAAGCGGGAGAATATCACTTCAGTTGAGACTACAAAGCGGTAGCCAGCGATTGAGGAGCTCACTGAGCTTGCTATCCGTACCATACTTCAGAGAGATGTTATGATTCCAAACAGTGTTGTTGATGGTTTGTTCCAAAGAAGTTGCAGAATAATGTGGTTGAAGGTGGTGTCGGCCGTTGCGCTCTCGCCAAAGGCTGTAGATGGTTGTTTGGAATACTATACGGAGGATTGTTCTATTGAGGAGACAGAACTACGAGGAAGTTGTAATATCATGATTTCTAGTATATGGTGGTGCATCTGGAAAACCTTATAATAATTGATTTGACTACCTATGTCATTAAAGTTGTAACGCCCGTGTTCCGGAAAATGGAAATTTCGGAAATTATAACTGGGATTTATGCGTAGATTTTCTGGGAAAATATTCCGGGAATTTCTGGGGTAATTTGGAAGTTACACGCATTTTTCCCGTAAAGGGTGTTCGGAATCGATTTAGGAGTTTGGGGTCAGTTTGTGAATTTTCGGGAATTCAAGGACCCAAATCCTAAATTAACGCCCGTGTTCCGAAAAATGGGAATTTCGAAATTATATCCAGGATTTATGGAAAGAATCTCTGGAAAATATTTCCGGGAATTTTCGGAGTAATTTGGAAATTACACCGTATTGTTCCCGTAGGGGTGTTCGGTGTGAATTTGGAAGTTTGGGGTCAATTTGTGAACTTTTGAGAGTTCAAGGACCAGATCCTAAATATATCAAGCTGAATAATCAGCCCCCACTTTCTTCTAGAAGCCACCAACCATTTCCACCAAAGCTGTCTCCATCCTTCTCCACTTGCTAGAGGTCACCCACCTATGCACCTATTTTCAACAAAGCAGCCACTAACTTTCTCCACCAAAGCCACTCTCATCTCCTTTAGCTGATTATTGCCGACACCTGATTCAGAGAAAGAGAGAAAGAGAGAAAGAGAGAAAAGAGAGAGAGAGAGAGGGAGAAGGAGAGAAGAGAGAAGGCTAACTTTGTCTTGAGACAAAGAAGAGGAGTTAAGGTGAGCTTGGTGGCTGTTGTGGGCGTGGAGGACCAAAGGAGGTGAGCTTGGTGGCTGTGTGTGGCGTGGAGAGCAAGATAGGAGTGAGTTTTGGTGGCTGTGCTGGCGTGGAGAGCCAGAGAGGGAGTTGAGGGTGATTGAAGAGAATAGGAGAGTAGGGGTGTTGGTGGTTGTTCCGTGAGTGAGAAGGAAAAAGAGGTTCGACCTAGCAAATCGTTTCCAAAGACGCGAACCGGACCAACGTGGATTCAGAGAACAATCGCGAGTTCGTCTGTGGTCGGATCATCACGAAACTTTGAGGTTAGCTTCAGGACATTTAGGGGTTGAGTTTCAACGGTGGGATTGAGATTTCAACGGTTAGATGTGAATTCGTGACTCAATCTTTAAGGCTGATTGTTTCTGTTATTTTCCAATTTTGCAGAATTTTGTCATAAAAGTTTCTGCATTTGGTTAAGGTGAGTGCATGACCATGAGCTTATCTAAGCGATTGGATTGTTTAATGTGTTTTCATGAATTAGGCCGTAAGATGTCGTGGAAGATCTAGATCGAGTGTTTCTTGAGATGGTTGATTTATTGTCGGTAATTTCGTGTTAAATATGTTGAATAATTTTAATCGTTTGTGTGTATAGCTCGTAGATGGGAGGATTGCCTCACTAAGTATTTGTTGAAATACTTATGCATCTCATTTTATTTGATGCAGAAAAAAAAATAGTTGTGACCGTGGAATCATGGCGGAGAAGAGGGGATGATCTAGACTTGTCGGGTCGTTATTTAAGTATTTGTTTTAATGTTAAATTATCATAAAATACTATTAAGTTATGTGTGAATAAATAACCTGAAGGATAAAAGATTTAACGATCTCAAGTCCGGATTCTTGTTTAACAAGAACCGTAATAGACAACAGAAATTGTCTATGTAAGCCAAGGTGGCTATACAGACCAACTTCGACTCTCAACTCAAGTCGTCGTATTCTGGAAAGATCAACGATCTAATATCCTTACGGATAAATAATTAAATGTTGGGGTGATTGTATTTTTATTTATGGAGTTAAATAATTATTATTCATGGAGAAGTGCATTGTTAAAAATTTTTGGAAATTAATTAATATTTATGAAAATATTAATTAATAAATTATTTGCAAAAAAAAAAAAAAAAAAAAAAAAAAAAAAAAAAAACGAGTGCGCTCGTTTCAAAAGTGCACTTATCTTTTCTATCAATTGTCCAGAGAAAACTCTAGAGTTAAGCGTACCTGAGCTGGAGTAGTTCTAGGTTGGGTGACTGATGCAAGATAGTGTGATGGCTTTACAAGTTGGCTGGTGGCTTTATAGTTGGCGAGAGCTTCTCTCGTGTGAGATCGATTTGAGAGATTGTGAAGATGGATTGGGGTGCACCACAGAGTTGTGATTGTTCTCTGATACAGTGTGTCAGGTTTTACCTCTAGTAGACACAACGGAATGGTTGCAAGTGCACAAAAAAAGATTGCAAGTGCACAACCAAATTGTGTGTAGTATTTAAAGGAACAATCACACAGAGAATGATTTTACTAAGACGAATCTATTAAGATTAGAACGAGACTTGGAAAAAATAATTTTGGGGCTTTGAGTGCAAGTAAATAATGATGTAAATTAATAATTAAAGGCGTAAGGCATTGGGGAACTATCGAGAGACTATTGCTCTCAATAATCTAAGTCATTTTCATAAAAAAAAAAAAAATTCTAACAGGATTCTAGAACTTTCTAACACAAAGGTATATTGCATGTCATGGAGAAAAGTAGATTGCCCTATCTAGCTAGATCAGGGGAAAGAGTCATGCACTTTTGGCTTGTTCCCAGTGGTGGAGGCAGAAAAATAATTTATAGGGGTCAAAATAAATTTTATTAAAAAAAAAGTATAAATTTTTTTAGAGAATAATATAAATATCATCACTAAATAATCTTTAAGATATATATTGTGTTCATTTATATCTTGTATTTGTTTCATTTGTTAAAGTGTTGTTTTCCAATAAATAAAAACTAGACAATCAATTCCAAAACATTAATACAATTATGCAAACCATAATTGTCACAATATTCATTATAAAGAAATTATATTTGTATTGTTGCCGTTGCAATAAAAAAAAAAAAAAAAAACCAAAACCAAAATGAGATATGTGATTTTTTATCCACCATTACACAAACAAAATCATTAAATCCATTAACTTGAAATGACAAAGTACATAAATTTTTAACTAAAATTTTATTTTAACATGATTTCAAAAGATAATAGTGATTAAGAACATATAAAATCAAAAACTAGCAAAAAAACTACATATAATTATGTTTAACTCATCTTAATAGCTATCTTTTTATATTTTATACTTATTTGGAATGAGTTTTATTTTACTAACATTTTCTAATATCTAAATATTTAGTGTATTGCACTTAAATAAAAATCTTATAGGGGTCAATTTTTAATTTTGATTGGGGTCCATTTAAAATTTTTAACCAAAATTAACTACTTACAAAAATTTTATGGGTGTCAATTGACCCCTATGGTCTAATACTACCTCCGCCCCTGCTTGTTCCTAATCCTAGGTTTGATTGCAAGAGGGTATCAAGCAATAAACATTAAGTACATGTCTAGTAGGAGAATCCTAATAATATGATATAGAGAAAAATGAATCTAACATTCTACACAAATCCAACCATATATCCCCCTCAAATAACCCCAATAAACCTAACAAGAGACTACTCAGACATGATCAAACAAACTATAGCAACATTTGAGATAGAAAACACAATCAAATATAAGTATTAAGAGGGTTTAATGGATCTTTTCTGAAACTTACAAAAGAATTCTTCGAAAGAAAATAATGAAAGCTATGAAATATATGATGAACTAAGTGCTAAGATCTTCGATAGAGGTTCCTTGGGCGGCTCACTTGTTTTCTCCACGAGTTGGCTTATTTGACCTGTTACTTCATGACGTTCTAGGGTATTTAGATGAGTATTTATAGGGCTTGAAATGTCTTTAGTTGGTCTTACGTCGAAATAGGTGAAGGGATGCCGTTTTGGGTTAAAAAGGTTTCTGAGGCTTCCTGGCGCTCCTGTGGGGCATGGTCCAGTGCCAGGGATGCCTTCTGGAGCTCCTCTGCTTCTCCAGGAGCGTTAGGCTGCTTTTGAGGTTTTCTCTGCATGATACGTCTTCATTCCTTCCATTATAACTTATGGTTGGCCAAATAGAATTGATTGATTCTACTTGGAGGTGAAAGGTGACTCTTCTAGCCTTCCAATTACATACTAAAAGTTCAAATTGGCCTAAGGTAAGGTCTTCAAACTTAGCCTTCAATCTGAGGTTCAGGATTTCAGAAAATGTGTTTTGATTCTTTCTTGATCCTTTTTGCCTAGAAAACTGAAATGACTCCTTGAAACTGAAAATACTCAAAATGTGGCTTAAAAGAACTTAAATCACACTAAAAAAACTTGTTAATCATCTCAAAATCGTTTGACTGTATAAATCCCCCCCCCCCAACTTGTTGAGTTCAAACGGGATCCACCCAAACATGTTGGCTCTTCAATCTCCACCCTATAAAGTTTTAAAACTTCACTAAACATCACGAACAATTAAAATCAACATATTTCGACATATCCAATTGAAATGTTGGTTTTTATTTAGTAAACAGGTAACCAAATTTTATTAAACCATAATTACTGGTTTAAATCGGAATTTGGTCTAATTTGATTTGATTAAACAACAAACTCTCACTTCTCTTCTTCTTCTACAAAAATCCACGGTGAAGCTGACATCAACAAACCTCTAATCGGAAGAAGAAGCCGAACCAGAACAACTGGACTATTCAAAACGACAATCATAGTAACCATTTTCCTGTTGTTTTGCTCTATTGTGCTCGGCGTTTTGGCCTTCACTACTCGGACGAAATTGAAACTTGTTGCGCTCAGTTTTGGCTAATTCATGCCATTACTAACGCTGCCATCGCCGTTTTGGTTCTCCATTAAAAGAGATTTGCAGCTTTGACTCATCCTTTATCACTTCGAATCTACTAGAGTTTCAATTTCGTTGTCACAACTCTTTTTTCCGTCTCCGGGATTCTCCATCTTCTCTCCGACGACTCCGCTGCTGCGAGTTTAAGAGCATATGGCATCGCTTCCTTCGTTTCCTTCCCTTTTAGCCGCCATTTTACTTCTCATCTCTGATACAAACCCTCGGAATTGCACTTTGGATTTATGCTACTCGGTTTCAAGGCTTCGGCTTAAAAGGGATTGATGGACGAAGATAGAGATGGCGATGGAGTTTTGTTGTTGAATCCACAACAACACACGAAATAAACAACTTGAATCACACAAGTTATCAATCTGCAAATCAAACAAGGCTTAAGGAATCTCACCAAATGCTTGAAATGACAAGAACATCAAAGACACAACTTTGAAACAAAACTAAACGGTTTACTTAATAATTTCTAAGAAAAAGGTGTCTTTACAATGGAAATGAAAGAGAGCTTGTATACAGGCTCTAATACGACGGTAATAAGCTAAATTAAGTAAAAAAATCGCAGAAATGAATGAGAAATAGATCTGTTGGTGATTGATTGACAAATCCGGCCAAATAAGGTAACGTGTGATGATGTTTGAGTCTTGATAGTTTGGTCTGAAAGTGGTGCGAACTTGGAACATCTAGGTGCATTGAATATGACTTCAAATCGCAGCAGCGTGGATGCAAATAGAACCATTGGAGTTTAAAGAAGAAAGGCTTCGAACAAGGAAAATAAAGCAAGCTCGGCTCCGGATATGAAAAGTGATGGTTTGGGAGGATTCGCCTGATCCAATGCTTCTTGGTTCACCTTAGAGTGTTGTATAAATCTTCTAGAAGTAGCATAAAGTCGCATGGGAGCTAATGATATGTTTGGAGCCTCCCAACCCCGTGAGCGTGAGGTTCCAAATAAGGCAAGTTGGGAGTCCTTTCCTTGAGAAAATGAATATCTCCCAAACTAAAATAGGTATTGACTTGAATCCAATTCTCTGTTGACTCAAGATTGTAGAACAATTCACTTTGTAGCTTAGTTCTTTCTGGTCGGGTCTGAATCCTCCAATGAATGCGAATAGGTCAAAATCGGAGAAGTTGATGATTACCCGGTTTGTGAATTGAATAACTCTTTCGTTTGAACTCCTATTGGGGTGATTCAACTTCGAGGCATTTTGTAGTCGAGAAAAGAATATACTACAAGTGGTCGTTGGGCTGGACCAGTTTATCTTGGACTTCTTATGGACTAAACAAGGCTCATGGGTCTTCTCGGCTTGTCTCCGGTGATAGTTGTTTCCTTGTTGCTCTGTGTTGATTGTACCGCTACGTGTACAACCTCTTTTCTTGGTCTGTTCCGAATCAATGTTGGTATTGATTCTTACATCAGTCTCCGTCAAAGGATCCACAAGAGTTCTTAAAACAATCCAACCCACTTTTTTCTTTTCGATACTAATATTTCTATAATTATTAAAACCCCCAGCCCAAACTAAATTAAACAATTCACGAAAACCACATTAATTTAATTAACTCAATAAATTCGCATACCGCATCAACATAGTTGTTAACTAACAACCTACAGGTTCACAAAAATTCATCACTATACATCAATACATGCAACAAAATAAATAAACAACAACCCCCGGTATGTCATCCCTTTTCCGCAGCCTTGGTCCCACGAGCTCCAACAAGCTAAACTTTTTCTTCACAATACGAATAGATGCATCAATATTTAATAAATACTGAGTGAGACGATTAACCCGTCTCACAGCTATACACACATACAAACAAATAGTTTCCTATCATAATACATATGCTTACAGGATTCAGCAACTAACGCAACAACAATTTCATCAAT
Source organism: Barbarea vulgaris (assembly GCA_963667165.1). Taxonomy (NCBI): domain Eukaryota; kingdom Viridiplantae; phylum Streptophyta; class Magnoliopsida; order Brassicales; family Brassicaceae; genus Barbarea; species Barbarea vulgaris. Next base: position 23,768,653 of record OY763888.1, on the reverse strand, counting down.
AATTAATTATCAGCAATTAATTAATTAATTTAATTCAGCAAAATTCAGCAATGACTCTATATAATTAATTTCAAGAATTTTCAGCAAATTATTTTAACATAATTAAGTTCAACAATTTTTGGTAATTTAATAAATAAATTAATTAATTAATTTAATTCAGCACAAAAATCAAATAAAAAAAACTCAGAAAATCAACAATCAACAAACAGCACAAAATACTCTAGAATAACTCTATTAGACTTGGAACAATCCCTAAAACCCAGATAAACCACGGTATTGCACTCACCTTAGCCTTTTCGTGGTCTCCTGACAACACAACCGACCAAAAACTCACAACAATACAACCTCAACCCCTCTTTCTCACCCTTCAGCTATTCACATCAACAAAACAACATTCTACCCGAAAAAAGGGAAAAATCTGGAAAATAACAGAAACGATCAGCCTCAAAGATTGAGTCACGAATCAAAATCTAACCGTCCAATTACAATCTACACCGTTGAAACTCAACCCCTAGATGTCCTGAAGCTAACCTTAAAGTTTTGTGGTGATCTGACCATAGATGAACTCGCGATCTCTCTTTCAATCCACGTTGGTCCAAATCGCGTCTGAAACAAAGCACCTCACGAAAACGCGAATAAATTTTTAAATCCAAATCCGCAAAGTGATACATCTAGGTCTAAGGCTTAACTACAACTGCCTAAATTTTCGTTACCTTTGCAAACGATCTGCTTGGTATAACATCTTTTATACCATGTACTGTCAGTTCTGTCTCCATCTCCCTTCACCAAAGCTTCAGCCTATCTTCTCTAGCGAGGTGGCCACGAAATTTAGAAAGAAAAGTTAAACCGGAAATTAATAAACCCCATTGGTTTAATATTAATCCAGAAATTCACCTTTCCTAACCAAAAATTGGAATTACGTCACTCCACTCCTTAATTCCGACATTATAAAACCGACATTCTATTTTATTTCCTTAACCAACTTCCGTCATATAACTCCAAATTCATTTCCGGAACACGAGCGTTATAGTTCTAGTAACCACTAACAGTGTCACACTTCTGGCATCTCTTTATACGCATCCACATCGTTTATATCAAAAAATTTATACATATGGATGAATCCATTGCTGACAATCCATTGCTGAGCCAAAGCTACATATCTCCATTAAACCTCAATCAAGTTCCGACTCTATCTCCAGAGCATAGAGCCGAGAAGCTCGAGATTCTCGAATCAAAATGGCCCAAACCGGAAGGGAACTCGAGAAATCCAGTCCGTACAACTCTCATCAGATGGTTCTGAAGGAAATCACACTCATGGCGGTTCTAGCAATGCTCCGTTGGTCTAATTCTCATCCAAAGCCTCGTCAATCGGAGAAGAAAGTAACCACATTTTTTTTGTTTTTTTTTTAACTTTTATTTTATTAGACCAAATTCGGATTTAAACCAGTAATTATGGTTTAATAAAAGTTGGTTACCGGTTCACTATATAAAAATCAACATTTCAATTGGATATGTCAAATTATGTTGACTTTAATTGTTCGTGATTTTTACTGAAGTTTTAAAACTTTTTGGGTTGGAAATTGAAGAGCCAACAAGTTTGAGTGGATCCCGTTTCAACTCGACAAGTTGGAAGAGATTTATACAGTCAACCCTCTCAAAACCATAGGTAAAATTAGCGATTGTATCAACTCCCCAAGATTTAATTTTTACTTGTCCTCAAGAAAACAAGAAATTAAAGTCACGGAGAAGAGGTTTGAAAATCCCGGGAACTCTATTCTCATCAGAGACCGCATCTTGAACTATTATGTGCAGGCCACATTAAACAAAGATTCACATTAAAACTTCTTCACTATAGTCCCATCATTTTCCCTACTCTGGTCCATCGATCCATCTGCAAAAACTCTGCACTCACATTGGTCAACTCCCTACATTCAATAAATATTGTGTGAGCTTTCTCATTGAAAGGATGGCATTCAAGGAAGATGGTGCTTGGTGTTTTGGGGTGGAGTTTAAAGTGTTTAGGGTGTTGGATGGTAAGGTCGATGCGAGCATAAGAGGAAATGGACCTAATGATGTCCACAGTCTCCAACCACTTTTTCGTCTTGCTCTTTTCTTCTTTTTACTTCTATTTCCCCCAGACTTAGATTTTTGCAGGGATTATTCTATAAAACATCTTCTTCGTCTTGTAGAATGATCAATACCTCTCTTTGGGATTTTCATCTGCTACGAGACAATATAAATCACAACTATTTCCTAAACTTTCTGTTTTTACGTTTTTTTTTTTTTGAAAGGAGAAATAGTACCTTATATAAAATAATATCTCGTGAACATGAAATTAGTACCTTATTTTGTGAATCCCATAGGTAGAATGTGAAATAAAATTGGATCTACGCTACGTATTTAACTTGCTTCCTGGAGCTTTTCTTCTTTGTGATCAAAGGACTGTGTGGATTCTTTCTCTATCGTTTTTGCAATGGAAATAAGATGGCATGGGGTTTGAAATGAGGTTATTTCCTAGAAAATAATTCTCAACACATAATGGTCATATATCATCATACTAAAAGGTTCTTATTTCCTACTAGTTTTGAATCAATAAAATTGTTGACTCGATAAAACCATATTGATGTAAAAAGTGGAAAAATGTCTCACATCAACAAAATAGAAAGTAGCATTAGTATATGATGGAACATCCTTCCGCCCAGACTTAAATCACACTGTCCTCAATGGGAAAAAAAAAAGAGAAGAGGATGAAATAGATAATTGGAAAAGAAAGATTTGGTTCCAAAACAATGTCACCTTGTTTTTGGAATGTGATGGAGTGATGCTGGTGTGTGGGATGGATAATGGTCTATGGGGAGGTGGATGGTGGTGACAAGGTGATCTTAGCCTTGGTTATTTCTTGTTGTTGCTTGACATCAATTAAATAGACTTGTCCAATCGAATTATCATGTTATAAATTTATAATTGCATTCCTAAGACAAAAACCTAAAACCATCAATATTAAAATGAAATAAGTGTTGAGAATTGAGCTCTTGATTAAATCTGCAACAAAGACAAAGAAGAAATCAAGTGAGAAGCAAAGCGTAGAAGAAGAAGAAGAAGAAGAGGAAGAAGAAGCTGTCGGGAAGAGTAGTCAACGACACAAAAAAGATAAACACAAGTCAACAAAGTGGAGTTGGGCTTGTGTTGTTTAGTAATAAAAGACTAATGGGCTACAGATTAATCAGGCACACTGAACAATATGTGTTTGTGTTTTTGTTAGCTTAGATTAGCTAAGGACCTAAGGTAGTTGTTGGAGATTGCTTATGCAAGAGAACCTAGGATCTAGAAGTAAGGTCTAAGGTATGGTGTAAGTAGTGTAGCAAGTGGGGCAAACCACTATAAGTGTGTGTGGTGTAATGTAACATGAAGTCAATGAAGCTAATACAATGTAGTCTTTTAAGAGTAAAACGTTTCTTGCTCTTTCTCTCTAAACAAAGAAACTGAAACTAAGAGAGACTAGAGACAAGAGAGATCTGACCTTGTAAGAAGAGTGAAGAGGTCAGAATCCCAACAATAAGACTAAATAAAAGCATACCTAGGATAGTTTATTGCAGTGATTCTGCAATGGTAGAGGATGGATGATGATGAATGGTGGTGGTCGATAATGTTGGTACGTATGCACTGAAGACGGACGAGTAATGAACAGAGAATGCAAAATGCAGAGTGGAGACGAACTGTCTGCTGGCGCTCATAGAGCTCCCGGTAGAGCGCTGGAAGTGCTTCCTGGTGCTCCACTGCTCTTCTCGGATCGCTGGTGAGGCATTTGTCTCCTTCTTCCATTTTTTCAATCTATCTTTGCTAGCATATTGACATACCTTGGTTGTGCTACATGAAAAGGGTCAAGGTTGTGGTTACGCTTTGTCTTGATATCACGGTTCCTTTAACCGTGATATCTTCTTTCCTTCTTTCTTTTGCTTTTCTTGTTTTCTTGTTTTCTGATTTTTGTTTGTTTGTGTTTTTGTGCTTTTTTGAAACCATAATTTAAAACCATTAGTAATAAATAAAAAATAAACGAAATGAGACTTACCTAATGTAATGCATGATGTTTGATGCAGGTTGGAGCTGGATAGTGCGAGGCTGCTGCTCGCGCTCCTGGAGGCCTTGCTGGAGCGCTCGAAGGGCCTTCTTGTGCTCTACGCAGTGCCGGCCCTGAGGGCATACCCATGAAACATTTGAATGGGGTCCCACATTTTAGGGGCCCCACAAAAAAAAATTATATATGTTTTTTTTTTTAACTTCTAAGGGTGAAAAAATTATATATAGAAAAAGTAAGTTTCATAAAAATATTTGATGAAAATATTTGACAAATATTGGGTAGATCTCAAATTATTATTATTTAAGTATTATAATAGATTATTTAATTAAAAATGTTAGTTAACTTCCTTTTCCTTTAGGTGATTTTTCATTTTTTCTCTATTTTTTGTTTTATAATTTTTTTTACCTCCATTAAAAAAGAAAAGAGAGATAAAAAAAATGTTATTTTCATAAGCTTTAGATTATTTTTATTCTTTTTAAAGATGTTATTGTACTTTTGTTTTTAAACATAAGTTTGGTGGAGAATTATTTTTTTGTTTCTCTATTAAGTAATTGAAAAAAAAATTATATTATAAAAACTGAATGTTAGTTTATTTGTTTCGTTTGGGGCCCTAAATTTCTCAGGACCGGCTCTGGCTCTACGCTCCAGGAGCTCCGAAGCTTTTTTCCTGCTCCGGCTCCGAGTTGTCCTTCTTTTTCCCTTTTCTTTTTGTTTTTGATCTAGTTAGAAGCGGTACAAGTCTCAAAGGAAATCGACAAGTAAAGATTAAAGATTGAAGGCGGTAAAGTCAAAAATTGGAAAGAATCGAGTGAGAAAGTGGACTTACTTCCCACAAAGCGGCAAGGCTTCGAACTCCTTGCGGTCTTCTTCACTTGAAAAGTGAGAAAGAGATGTTAAAAGACATGAGCTGGGAAAATCTGAAATCGTCACTACATAGAGATAGAGTTGAAGCTTTGGTTACCGATTCCTTGAGTTCTGGCGGCATTCCGGCTAATTACATCCATCATCTCTTCTTCAGAGATTGGAGTTTTCTTGGAGGAGCTGCCGGCGTCCATTGAAGCAGGGGGTTGGAAGTTGCGGTTGTTTCTTTGTTGAGAGAAACGAAGCAAAATGGTACAAAGGACAACAAAGGTGGAGATTTGTAGAGATTGTTGATGCTTTGACCAATTGGTCTCGTGGATCATACCAACACACATATCAGATGGGCCATTGCTGGGCCGTGGAAACCAGACAAAGTTAATGAGCCAAGTGCTTATCCATTAACAAGTGACAAAAGTTGTTCCTTGTTACAAACGGAAACCAATTCCGATTAGGAGAAAGAGTAACATCCAATTCAAGTCGGCAAATTATAAAAAGAGAGAAAGGTTCAACAACAAAAAGCATCAAGCAAACAAAGAAAACAAAGAGCTAAAGAATTCGAGAGAGAGAGAGAGAGAGTTCTTGGGAGTTTTCGGGGTGGGTTTCTTCATAGGTTTCTTGTTCTTGTTTTTCTTCTTAGTCACGGGTTCGGGAGCTGGTGTTAAGCTTTCATAGCAGAGCATCACTTCAGCTTGTTTCTTCGTGAGGTACCTATCACAAGAATACAAAATGAGGTGAGTGAGTGAGAGATATAGAGAGATTGTATACAAGAAACTTATAAGTGTCTTTATTGGATGGTTGTTCGAGCTTTGCTCACCGAGACGTACTCTCTAGTTTGAGAGGAACTCGTTAATTCCGTGTGTTCATTAGCTAACTTAAACAACAAACAAGTTTAACTAACGAACCAAAACCTTACATACATATATACCTCTATTTAATAAGTGGTTAACGAATAAAATTCAAAGAAAAACAGTTATGAGACGAAGGTAAAATAGGAAATTGGATTAAAATGTTACATTGAAAACATAAAGAACATTCTTTACGAAAAAAAAATAAAACTCTAATACGACACTCTTTACGAAACTGAGAAAGTATAACCCATACAAAAATTTAGATATAAGCTTAAATCACTTATGTCTCTTCCATGTATAAAGCTTCTTTTCCGGCTTGTAAAAAACTCCATCTTTACGAACCGAGTAACCACATACGTAACTAGGATAACACTGAGCAGATGTGTCCGGTTGAATGTTAACCGGGAAATTAACAAATCCAAAACTAGACCGGAGATGACAATGCGTGAATGTATGCCTCGTCTTACCATCGTACTTGAATTGGATTACAACGTACCGATCTCCTGGTTTGGTTTTTTTCCATACTTTATTACCACTTATTGCACATACAAAACCCGCATTCCCATTTTTCAGACCAAACAAATCGTTTGAAATTACGATTCGTACAACTGTGTTTGGTCGTACCGTAAACTCTGATCTGTAGTCTTTCTTGTGGTACGCTTGTAAAGAGTTTACCACTAATGATAAGCTTGAGATTTGTACAATGAGAATAATGACAAAATTAGTAAATAAGGTTTTGGGATTCATCCTTTTTTTTATGTTTTTTGAGTTTTTTTTTGTCTCTCAATTTTTATTTGTGTTTTCTTAGCTGGGTTTTATTAATACTATTCTTTTTTTTTTTTGGGAAACGGTTTTACTCGTTAATATGTTTTTGTTGGTGCACTAAATAAAGGAAAAACAACTAAAACGAACGGTGCTCCTTTGCTTCATATAAATATGTTCTCTTCAATTTGTTTTGTTTTGTTTTTTTTCCCCTTCCCGTTGGTACTAGAATGGTATAGAGTCCACTAAAAATAGATATATAGTTTGTGTCATAATATTTTCTGTTTTGTAATAATTTTCTTTGATCTAATATAAATGTATTTTTGTAGAAAGTTCTTTTAATTAGAACCATTTCTATTTTGTAAACATTGCCTTTTATCTAATATACATGTATTTTTTGTAGAAAGTTTTTAAATCAGTGTGGAGGAGAAGCAGCTGAGGTCATTCCCTTCGCATCATGAGCCTCTGAACAGCCTCGGAGAAGGCCACCAGTGTAGTAAGAGATACTCAATCGTAGATTTGGTTATTGAAGTGTACAGCTTATATAGTACTATACAGAGATTAGGTTATGACTATCTAATGACACTAATGACCTTAGGACTTATTACATATATCTATACGCCTCTTTAAGAAGGAGGAGTTTACGAACTCCAATCTTGTTTGTTGCTTTGAGGAACTGACCGCGTGGGAGAGGCTTAGTGAGAGAGTCAGCCAGTTGATCGCGTGTTGATACATGAGCAACCCGAAGGTCACCGGACTGAATCTGTTAACGAACAAAATGGTAATCGAGAGCGAATGTTTCATACGCGAGTGGAAGACATGATTGGTGCATAGATATGTGGCTCCTATGTTGTCACAATATATGGTAGGTCGAGATGGGAGTTGGACATGTAACTCGGTGAGAAGAGAGCATATCCATTTGATCTCCGCAGACGTGTTGGCGATAGCTCGGTATTCCGTTTCAGTGGAGGACCGTGCCACCCCTTTTTTTCTTTGAAGACCAAGAGATGGGGTGTCCTCCAAGATAAATGATGTAATCATTGGTGGAGATAAAGTTATCGAGATCACCGGCCCAATCGGCATCTGAGAATGCATGTAGAGTCATGGGGTTTTTGGCATTGAAGTAGATACTGTGAGTAAGTGTACCCGCTAAGTATCGAAGAACGTGCTTTGCGGCCTACCAGTGATCCTCCGTCGGACGGTGCATGAATTGAGATAGGCGATTCACGGCATAAGCAATATACGGACGTGTGAAGGAAAAATATTGGAGGCTGCCAACAATTGTGCGATACGTCGCAGGATCATCTAACGGTGTTCCCGAGTCAAGGAGAAGCTTTGGGGAGGAAGGTAAGGGCGAGGAGACTGGCTTGGTATTGAGCATGTTCTGCTTCGTTAGTAAGTCGACAATATATTTCCGTTGCATCATGTGGAGACCATTGGAGGACCGAGTGACTTCTATGCCCAGGAAGTAGCTTAGATCAACCAGATCTTTGATGGAGAACCGATCAGCTAGGGAGGCGAGAATGTGTGTAACGAGGCTGTTGGTGTTACCGGTGACGACTATATCATCGATGTTGACTAGGAGATAGGCCAGATCCGTACCGTGATGATAGATAAACAACGAGGAATCACCCAAGGAGTTAACGAACCCGCTGTTGAGAAGGTGTGTTCGGAGTTCGATGTACCATGCTCTAGGCGCTTGATGTAGTCCATAGATTGCTTTCTTGAGGTGGCACACATGATTGGACCTGTCTTTGTCGATGAATGCTGGGGGTTGTGCCATGTATATATACCTCTTCCGTTAGAGTCCCTTGGAGAAATGTTGTGTTGACATTAACCTGTTTGAGAGGCCACAATTTTCCAACTGCAACGCCAATAACAAGGTGAATTGTTGTGGACTAGATGACGGGGCTGAATGTTTCCGAGAAATCAAGTCCCCATTTTTGATGAAACCCTTTGGCTATGAGTCTTCCTTTGTATCTGTCAAGATAGCCATTAGGTAGAGTTTATAATTTGAAAATCCACATGCAACCCACAATGTTCAAGGTAGGCTTAAAGGGAACAAGATCCCATGTTTCATTTCCAACTTGCGAGTCAAATTCTTCGGACATAGCACCTCACTAGTTAGGATCACGCATTGCCTGGTTAACAGTCACTGGTTCTGGAGAGAGGGTTGATTTGTTTGTGGCGTGGAAAAGATATTTGGTGTTCTTTTTGACGATACTGTTTTGTGAGCAGTTGGTCATTCTAGTAGGTTCAAATGCGGGTGGTATAACATCAGGAACAGGGTGTGGGGCAACTGGTGCGGGAGGTGGGTTTGGTTGCCTTGTTTCTGTGTTTGGTGGTGGTGTTTGATGACTTCGTCGGGTATTGTTGGTGGTGAAGGTGTTGAAGTTGGGTTTTGTGTTTCAGGATTTGGGTTTGTTTAAGGGGCTGTTGGTATTTGGGTTTGTGGTAAAGGTAGTGTTGAACTTGGTGGAGGTTGAGTGTTAGAGTCCGATAAAATAGAAGAACAAACATGCATTTATTATTTAACATTAACTATTTGCAAACCAAAACCAGAATATAATTGATTAAATAATATGTTACCACTTAGCTATATTCATTGACAGTTTAAGAATTCATAAATATATTATTTCATATTAACTACCGAATTAAATTCCACCACTGAATTAAGTCATACATAATTCAAACATAAGTGAAAACTAAATAAATGAATTATTCCCATGAATATATTAAGTCAAATTCAATTAATTTATATATATATATATATTGGAATTTCTTTATCTTTTTTTAGTACACTCAAACCATATGTTATTGAATATTTTTTGTCTAGCAAAATGTCCCTTTTCACATAAACAAGTTTTACCACAGTGAGTTTATGGCCGAATACTACACACATGGAAAGCTACCTCGTTCCATCAACTTTGTAAATTTTTTAGCGTCGATTTTCTCCTACTAGCTAAATATATATATCATAAAACTTTCAAACAATAAAAGCGGATGAAGTAATACATATCTAGTGGATCATGTGGTGTGTATCAAATGGATTGGGTGTGTATTAAGTAGATTAGGAAGATCATCTAGATAAAATATGGATCAAGCATATAAGGCAGGTCAAACAGAAAATTGTGGATCAAACAGTTCAAAATATTTGTTGAATGGTGAAAAATATAAGAAGCAATTGGTATAACACTAACTATTATCAAATATTATTAAAAATAATATACAATTGGTTTAATTATGAAATGTTGAAAAATATATATATATATATATATATATATATATATATTAAAATTTAGAGTTGATAGATCATTTTAATATTTTCCAAACATGAAAATTTTAAAATATAATGTAAGAATAATTGTTAACCTTTGATAACTATTTCCAATTAGAGCTGACATTGAAATTTTGGTGGTCCTAAGCAAGAATTTTTTGCGAATTAATAATATTTTGTTAAAACAAAATTAAAAGTTTCACTTGTGAAGTCAAACTAGTGACTTCTTCTAATAATTCAATACACATTTAACAACAGAGCTAATGTTCCTTTTTAATAACTGGCAGCTGATAACATTAATAAATTATCGAGCAGTCGCAAGCCAAACCTGTTTAAAATCGGCTTTAATTATAATAAAACTAGTAATATCTATTTTACATAAAAATAACAGAAAATGTAAATAAGTACAACATATTATTTATTTCTAAACAATTGCATAATTTATTATTTAATATATATAAAAGTTAAAAAATAGTAAAATATGTATTCAAGCAAAAAATAATTTATGAAACCAGTCAATACAATTATTTTATGAATATGTGTATAAGGCATTTACAAACGAAAAAAACAAAAAAAAAACATTTGATATTTTTTATTTTCATATTCTCATAACTTAGTAGCAATATGTTCAATGATGTTCGCCATAAGATCTCCATATACTATTTTTGATTCTTCCATATCAATGATTAAAGTTGCAATAGTTTTATTATTAATATATATGTCCCATTACTTCAGCGAAATCTTTGTCTGAAGAATTTGAAATTGTAATAAATTTTGTAATCTCATTGTAACCATACCACTTTTTCTGCACATGAATAGAAAAAAACGTTATTCTTTAAACTATTTATATTTTTCATACTCTATAACTAAGATAGATCCCGAGCAAAACTCCGAATAATCTTCAAATTTTGTAGAAAGCTAAATATCATTGATGTTTAAGACGTTTACATTGATCAAGAAGGAACCAAATAGATTTTCGTTTATGAGAAATTCGATTCATGGTCTTGAGCCATGTTGTAAGTCTGCTACTCACTCGAGTAGACCACTTGATGGCAGACTATAAGTGATACTATAAACATTTAAAAGAAAATAATGGGAATATTACAGAATATGTCACAAATGGGAGAGACCTTTCAAAACTACCCTTTTTCAATGGACATTTCAAAAGTGTCATTTTCTTGTGGCATTGGAGAGGACAAAAGACGAAACTACCCTTCATGTATGGGCGAAAATATTGTCTGCAGGAGAGCGCATTTATTGTGGACAAGAGAATGTCAAAGCCATCTCCCTCTCTCCCCTCTCTCCTTTTTTCTTTCAATACGTCTCTTATTCTCTCCCTCTCTCTTATCTCCTTATTCATTTGTTACTTTTTTCTTTATTTCTCTCTACTATTTTCTTATTACTCTTACTTTTTATCTACTTTTTTCTATCTCAGACTATTACTAGTTTTCTTCATCTATTAGCCCCACAATTTGTCAACCAATACCATATGTTTCGTCCATCTAGTATTACCAATTGTGTCAGCTAATTCATCAATTGCTACTAATTGTCCATAATCCTTGTATCAACGTGTCCACTGCTGAAACGACCTCACCCGAGTTTTTTTTTTTTTTTTAAACATTAAAATATTCATAAATATCCATTATCACACAAACATGACAATTCCCAATTAATCCAGTTCAACATTCAATAAGACTCGCTTATTAAACTTAACAACAAAACAAAAGCAAACAACAACAACACGAGTCCTAATCATCCTCCTCCTCATAGCCTTGATTCCACGATCACACTTTATCTTTACCTGCATCAAACACACACAGAGATGCGTAAGTATTATCATAAATACTTAGTGAGGCGATCCTCCCAACTACGGGCTATACACACAAGCAAGTAGAACCACGCAATGCCCGAACCCAACCAAACACGACACACGATGCTACGAACCCAAAAAAAAATCACACCAACACAAGAAACGAACGCGAAAAACGGCCAGAACGACCAGATCGATCGATCCTGGCCAGGATCGATCGATCCAGAACAGCCGTGAACAGCACCGAACGATCGATCCGGTCCCGGATCGATCGTTCCCGACCAGATCGATCGATCCCTGACCAGATCGATCGATCCCGACTAGATCGGTCGATCCCTGACCAGATCGATCGATCCCCCACCAGATCGATCGATCCTGCCTGGAACGATCGATCCAAGCTTCCTGCAACACACGGATTCGGCTTCTAACCCGTCGAATCGCGATAAGCAACCTCCAAAACGGCACAAACTTGAATCCTAATGATAACACAACATTACCCAACTCAAGGACACAAGAAACAATCCACAAAACTCCATGAATCTAAGCAAATCTATCAAACAAGCATCAAAACCGAAATCAATGTTCTACAAGCTTAGTCCAGCCCTTGGTCACGCACTCACCTCGAATTCGGATTGATTGAAGCCACACGAAGCTTCTCCAGGCCAGCAAGAACCTCCACGCTCAAGCCAAGCTCTCTGAAACTCCTTTGATCCTCCCAAACGCTCCCACTTCACAACCTCTTCCTTCTTCCTTTTAAACTCACAATTCCTTTCTCCCTTCCTCACCTCTTCACTTCCTTAGCCTCTCACTACACTCCTTGAACCTCCAGAAGCACCCCCAGACGAAAAATGAAGAAGGAGGAAGAAGAAACGCGTTTAAAAGGATGAAAAAATCAACCTACCAACTCTGCCGACAGTCCGGATCGATCGATCCAAGCATGGATCGATCGATCCACTCTACAACCGCGAAACAACAACTTGCCATCAAGATCGATCGATCCCTACCAGGATCGATCGATCCAGCCCAAACAACAATCCTCTGGATTGGCTCGAAAATTGCTTCTTGACCCCTTTTTGGGAGACAGGCGTTACAATTCTCCCCCACCAAGCTGGATTCGTCCTCGAATCCTTATACACCGCTCAATCCGCTATGAACTCAACACACCAACGTCGCAACGATCCCTACCCTCTCATGGTCAACCCGACCATACTACTCCACCTATCCCACAACCCCGTGAACCCTCTAGTGTCAACTTGCTTCAGAGAACTTTTGACAAGAGTTAGATAAGATAGCTTTTAACTTAGCCATTCTTTTTAGCGATTCCTCATGACGAACGTAATAAAACAAATAAGTACCATACGTTCGAGAATCGGATCTACCGCATAGAACTGCTCATGAGCCATCCGATCAAACCACTTATCTCATTTCCCTTAACAAGTTTAACTAGAAACACAACTCTACTCCCAAGTTACAACCCATCCACTCTCGAGATCTCTATTCAGCCGCTATGCTTATACTCACGTCATAGACATACACTGCTCCCACTCATACTCGTACCACTCCCACCCTCTGTGCAAGGCACTCTGGGCTCTGGGTACCTCATGCCACTCTCACTTACAGGCCACAAAGTCCTGCAAGCTATCGGCATCCAACCTATACCACTCCCACTCTCAGGACTCGTCAGCCCTTTGAGCTCTGGGTATAGCAACCATACCACTCGCACTCTCAGGTCATAAAGACCTTCAAGCTATGGTTATCACACTCATACCACTCCCACTCTCAGGACTCACAAGCCCTTCGAGCTCTGGGTATCCGGGGAAATCCCCATTCCCCCCCTCTCTGGAGAAATCCATCTCCCATGGGTCATACAGGACCCACCAGTCCTTGAGCAAGCAAGTCTAACGTCTATAAGCATGTCCGGCCGAATCTATCTCACAGAGTCCACACGCCACATCACATGGTGACACTCACCAACCATACTCCCATCCCGGAATATCAACCTATCCTATAACCACTACACTGGTTATCTTAAGGTATATCCACTCCCTCATGGTATTCCATTCATCCTTGTCCGAAAGATAATTCCAGTATATACTTCAATAAACTTTTATTTACTCACTTGACACACGAGTCATAAACTCATAAGAATACTCCTCTTATTCAATTTCACATAACATTCATCGTATACAACATGACATACAACTTAAAAATGTGAAATTAGAAACCATCGATGGAAACTCAAGCCTCAGCTTGCTTCTCGAACCACTTTTTAAATCTCGTCTCCATCCTTGACTCTGGTTCCCAAGTCTCCTCCTGCACACCATCACAATCCCATAATACCCTCGTCATTGGAATCTTCTTCCGACGAAGCTCTTTGACCCTCCTCTCGAGAATCCTCAAAGGTCTCGCCTCAACGGTCATATTAGGCTGAAGATCTGTCGGAACCTCTTCCAATACTTCCTCCTCCTTACGTAAGCATTTCTTCAGCATCGACACATGGAAAACCTTGTGAAATGCTTGCATAACCTCGGGTAACTCCAACCGATACGCAACCGGGCCAACTCTCTCAACAATCTTGAACGGACCCAAATACCTCGGACTCAACTTAGTCTCAGTAATAGATCTGTTCGGACCCCGCAACAATGCCATCTTGAGATATACCCTATCTCCCACCTCAAACTCAAGATCTTTTCTCCTCTTATCGGCATAACTCTTTTGCAGATCTTGGGCTTCCTTCATGTTCAGTTTCAAAACTCGGATCTTCTCCGTAGTTTCCTGAACAAAATCTACACCCAATGTACTTCTCTCCCCCACCTGGGTCCAACACAAGGGTGTACGACATGGCCTCCCATAGAGTGCCTCATATGGGGCCATCCCAATGCTTGCCTGGTAGCTATTATTGTAAGCAAACTCTGCCAAGCTCAAGTGGTCCACCCAATGACCACCCCAGTCAAGCACACACATCCTCAGCAAATCCTCGAGAGTCTGGATGGTCCTCTCGGACTGCCCATCCGTCTGAGGATGATATGCCGTACTTAAGTTCACCCTAGTGCCCATCTCTTCCTGAAATGCCTTCCAGAACCCCGAAGTGAACTTAGGGTCCCGATCCGACACTATACTCACCGGTACCCCATGAAGTCTCACTATCTCCTGCACATACTTCCTAGCCAAAACCGTAGCTCCATCGGTTTTCTTAATGGCTAGAAAATGCGCCGACTTGGTCAATCGATCAACAATGACCCAAATAGCATCCTTGGTCCGAGAAACAGGTAACCCAACAACGAAATCCATCGTAATCATATCCCACTTCCACTCGGGAATGGGTAAACTCCGCAACAGCCCGCTCGGAACCTGATGCTCTGCCTTCACTAACTGGCACACATCGCACTCTGCGACCCAGTTAGCAACATCCTTTTTCATCCCGACCCAATGATAATACCGTTTCAGATCACGGTACATCTTAGTCGCTCCTGGGTGAATCGAAAACTTGCTCGCATGAGCCTCACTCAGAATCTCTCGCTTCAACTCCTCATCCTTGGGTACACATACCCGCCCATGCACAAGAATAGTCCCATTAGCTGAGACTTGATACTCTGAACCCTCAGCTTTGGAGGCCTGAATCAACCCTTCATCTTTTTCCTGAGCCAACCGAACCCTGCTCAAAAGATCTGCCTGATTAGTCGCCTCCAAGCCCAACGGTTCCTGAGATATAGCACACAACCTCAACGTGCTAATTTCGCACACCAAGGACTCCATGGCCCGCTCACTAGCCGAAGATACTCGCTTGCGACTCAAGGCATCTGCAACCAAATTTGCTTTACCAGGATGGTAAGCTATCTCCAGATCATAATCTGCCACTAACTCCATCCAACGTCTCTGCCTCAAATTCAGCTCGGGCTGAGTGAACAAATACTTCAGGCTCTTATGATCTGTGAATACCTGAACCTTCCCGCCGTAAAGATAAGACCTCCAAATTTTTAAGGCAAAAACCACCGCAGCCATATCAAGATCATGGGTAGAGTAGTTGCCCTCATGCTTCCTCAACTGCCTCGAAGCATAGGCAATCACCCTTCCCTCCTGCATCAACACACAACCAAGGCCAACTCTCGAGGCATCTGTATACACCACATAAGGCTCACCCGGCTCAGGCAATGCCAACACTGGTGTACTCGTCAGCATCGTCTTCAGGTTCGCGAAACTCTCCTCACACTCAGGAGACCAATCGAAAGGAACATCCTTTCCTGTCAGCTTTGTCAAAGACTTAGCCATACTCGCAAAACCCTTGACGAACCTCCGATAATAACCTGCCAAACCAAGGAAACTCCTGATCTCCGTGGCATTCCTTGGCCTCGGCCAATCTCTGATGGCCTGAATCTTTTCTGGGTCTACTGAAACTCCCTCCTCAGAAATAATGTGACCCAAAAATCCAATCTCCCTCTGCCAAAAGCTACACTTACTCAACTTAGCAAACAACTTATGCTCTCGTAGCTTTTCCAGAACAACTCTCAGGTGTTCCTCATGCTCCTCGGGATTCTTCGAATACACCAAGATATCATCAATAAAAATGATCACGAATTCATCCAAATACTCTTGGAACACGCTGTTCATCAATCTCATGAACGCGGCTGGTGCATTCGTCAACCCAAAAGGCATCACCACAAACTCATAATGCCCATACCTCGTCCTGAAAGCCGTCTTTCGGATATCCTCCTCATCAATCCGAATCTGATGGTATCCAGAAGCCAAGTCTATCTTGGAGAACCAAGTAGCCCCTCTCAACTGATCCAATAACTCATCAATCCGCGGAAGAGGATACTTGTTCTTCACAGTGACTCGGTTAAGTCCCCGGTAATCAATACACAACCGGAAACTACCATCCTTCTTCTTCACGAACAACACCGGTGCCCCCCACGGTGAAGTACTCGGCCTGATAAAACCCTTACTCAACAACTCCTCCAGCTGCTTCTTCAGCTCCGCCATCTCTGCTGGAGCCATCCTATACGGTGCCTTAGATATTGGCGTTGTTCCGGGTTCCAACTCAATCGTGAAAGGATCTGACCGTGATGGCGGCAATCCCTGCAGCGACTGAAACACATCCTGGAAATCCTGAACAACCCGAATATCTCTAACCTCCAGATCTCCAACGGTCTCAGGGGTAACGATGGTCACTAGATAAGCCTCGTAACCCCTCTCGATCATTCTCTCTGCCTGAATGACCGATATTACGAGACTCCCGGAAGTTGGTCTCACTCCCTGATACATCAACCTCTGCCTCTCCCTCTCGAATATTACATGCCCGCGTCGACAGTCTAGATGCGCGATGTACTTACTGAGCCAATCCATGCCCAAAATGACGTCATACAACTCCACTGAGCATATGATCAAATCCGCTGGCATAGACTCTCCAGCTACCTGAACATCCACGCCTCTAACTCGACCAAGAATAGATAGAAACTTCCCTCCCGCAACCTTCACAAATCCCAACGGCTCATTGGGTTCGCCTTGCAATTTGGCCTTCTCGGCCAATTCCGGAGTGACAAAGCAATGCGATGCCCCGGAATCGAATAACACATGGGATTCAATACCTCCCACAATCAAGGTCCCTGCACATACCCATGTGCCGAGAACCTTAACCACCCCTCATGGAGACAGAAAGTTTTATAACCGAAAGAATTTAACATAGATAAGTCTAAAAAAAAAATACCTGTGATCGGCCTGGAACTCGGCTCTCCCGTCTCCGCGATGGAATACACCCGAGGCGCAGGTGCTATCTGCCTGATCGGTGGCGCTCGGCTGGCATCATCTGTAGTCCAGCACTCCGCTCCTCTGCCTCCTCGACGGTGTAAACCCGAGGTGCCACCGCACTCTGCCTACTCGACGGTGCTACTGCTACCCCTCCCTGCTGCAACTTAGGGCATTTGGGCTTGATATGCCCAACTTCCTTGCAATGGAAGCACACCCGAGTATCTGGAAGGACCTCACCCTTCTGCGGACAGTTGGCCACCCTGTGATCCATACTTCCGCACCCAAAACATCCCTGGCCACTCTGGCTACTCCTCACAGGGCCTCCACGTCCTGCACTCCTTGAGGGACAACTCGCAATCTTGTGATCCTTGCTTCCACACCCGAAGCATCCTGGACCACTCTGAGTACCCCCAGAAGTGCCTTCCCACTTCCTCTTCTGCCCAACCACCTGCCCACTCCCCTTACTTGACCCTGATTGCTGCTGCATCTTCTTGGCCTGGAAGCTCAAAGTAGACGATGCTACCTCCTCCCTCAGACCATCTTCTATAGATGCGGCCAACTCAACCAACTCTCCCAATGTTCCAAACAACTTACCAAGGCAACAGGTCCTCAACTTAGGTCGTAAGCCTAACATAAACCGTCGCACTCGGGCCTGCTCACCCTCCATAACTCGACCAGCATAAATGGAAAGCCGGTTGAACTCTGTCTCAAACTCTCGGACAGTCCGGTCCCCCTGAGTCAGGCTCAAAAACCTCGCCTCCAACCGGTCTACTGCCTCCTGTGGAAAGTATTTGGAGTTAAACTCCTCCACAAAATCTCTCCAAGTCAACTCCACCTGACCTCTCCTGGCGACTACACTCGTCCACCACAGATGTGCATCGCCATCCAAGTAATGAACTGCCAGGTCAACTCGGTATCCCTCTGGACACCTACACGACTAGAAGTTCCGCTCCAACCGGGACCTCCACATATTGGCCTCCTCAGGACCGACACCACCTAGGAAGAACAACGTGCCCATCCTCTGCATCTGCTCCATCATCCTATGGTAGGATGGGAGCTCCTCCTCAACCACAACTCTCGGCCGTGCCTCAACTACTGGTGGCACAACTGGAGCTGGTACCGCTACCCTCTCTGGTAACCGCTCCAACACCAAGGTCAACAGATCCTCAATACGGTTATCCCGGGCCTGAGCATCACCTGCTGCCACACCCGCAGCACCCGCTGGAACTCCAGCCTCACCGGCACTCTCATCGGCCGCACCCTCAGACCCCAACGGACCCGTATGCAGATCTCCGCCTTGCTCCACCGTGGCACTCTGTGCCTCTCCCAAACCCACCACTGGAACACGACCTCGGCCTCTACCACGGCCACGGCCACGACCTCTAGCTCCTCTAGCCATCTGCACTTTTAAGAGCAGATACTAAAAACCCAAAACAACTCGAACAAAAATCAATACAACACAACTCACCGTGGAATCACTTGAAGGCTCGGAGAGGATGATTCTAAGACTCTACACTCAAACAATTTCTAAATCATCCTAGAACCGTATACGCTCTGATACCAAACTGAAACGACCTAAACTGAAACGACCTCACCCGAGTTTTCTTTTTTTTTTTTAAACATTAAAATATTCATAAATATCCATTATCACACAAACATGACAATTCCCAATTAATCCAGTTCAACATTCAATAAGACTCGCTTATTAAACTTAACAACAAAACAAAAGCAAACAACAACAACACGAGTCCTAATCATCCTCCTCCTCATAGCCTTGATTCCACGATCACACTTTATCTTTACCTGCATCAAACACACACAGAGATGCGTAAGTATTATCATAAATACTTAGTGAGGCGATCCTCCCAACTACGGGCTATACACACAAGCAAGTAGAACCACGCAATGCCCGAACCCAACCAAACACGACACACGATGCTACGAACCCAAAAAAAAATCACACCAACACAAGAAACGAACGCGAAAAATGGCCAGAACGACCAGATCGATCGATCCTGGCCAGGATCGATCGATCAAGAACAGCCGTGAACAGCACCGAACGATCGATCCGGTCCCGGATCGATCGTTCCCGACCAGATCGATCGATCCCTGACCAGATCGATCGATCCCGACTAGATCGGTCGATCCCGACTAGATCGGTCGATCCCTTACCAGATCGATCGATCCCCCACCAGATCGATCGATCCTGCCTGGAACGATCGATCCAAGCTTCCTGCAACACACGGATTCGGCTTCTAACCCGTCGAATCGCGATAAACAACCTCCAAAACGGCACAAACTTGAATCCTAATGATAACACAACATTACCCAACTCAAGGACACAAGAAACAATCCACAAAACTCCATGAATCTAAGCAAATCTATCAAACAAGCATCAAAACCGAAATCAATGTTCTACAAGCTTAGTCCAGCCCTTGGTCACGCACTCACCTCGAATTCGGATTGATTGAAGCCACACGAAGCTTCTCCAGGCCAGCAAGAACCTCCACGCTCAAGCCAAGCTCTCTGAAACTCCTTTGATCCTCCCAAACGCTCCCACTTCACAACCTCCTCCTTCTTCCTTTTAAACTCACAATTCCTTTCTCCCTTCCTCACCTCTTCACTTCCTTAGCCTCTCACTACACTCCTTGAACCTCCAGAAGCACCCCCAGACAAAAAATGAAGAAGGAGGAAGAAGAAACGCGTTTAAAAGGATGAAAAAATCAACCTACCAACTCTGCCGACAGTCCGGATCGATCGATCCACTCTACAACCGCGAAACAACAACTTGCCATCAAGATCGATCGATCCCTACCAGGATCGATCGATCCAGCCCAAACAACAATCCTCTGGATTGGCTCGAAAATTGCTTCTTGACCCCTTTTTGGGAGACGGGCGTTACAACTGCATAAGGTGTCCATACAAAATACCACTTTATTGCTTTTATTGCATATATAGACAAACAATGCATTGCAACAACTTGTCTACCTCCATAACTTGTCCACAAATGCATATTTTTTTGTCCACTGCATAAGTTGTCCATACAAAATACTATTTCATTGTATATATAGACTAATCATCCATTATAACAACTTGTCCACCTCCATAACTTGTCTACGAATGTGTATCTTTTTGAACATAAAATCTTTTTTTTCCTTTCAACACGCATTTTTCTCTTTCTCTCTCTCTATTTTACTTTTTTCTCTCTCTATCTACCCCCTTCTTCTTCTTCCTCTCTTAGTTTCGTACCAACCTTCTTCTTCTTCCTTTCTATGGACGAAATCGAAGAGATTTTTGATGGACAAACCCAAATTTGCTTAACAATATGCAAAATGCATCTCAAAATTTTGACATAAATGTAAAGTTTTTGGCAGGATGAAAAAAGAAGGAAGAAAATTTTTCTGGGTTTGTGGAGAAGTAAGAAGGAAGAAGGAAGAAGGAAGAAAGAAAAGAGAAAAATGAAAAAGAAAGAAAGGAGAGGGGGGAAAATAAACTTACGGAAGAAAATGAATAAAGATGTGTGAGTATGTGTGTTATAAAAAGGAGGATACTGTGGTCTTTTCAAACATAAGAAACGGTAGTTTTAAAAGAGAGTTTTGGAAATGACATTTTTTAAAGAAAAAGTTGGACTTATGACATTTTCTACAATTTTCCCAAAAATAATTGCAAGTCTACATTTTGTTAGTCTGACAATCTGTTTCATAGCTTTTTTAGAAGCACAAAATCAATGGTTTTAAATAACCAATTTTTCTCAAAATCCATATAGTTGTATGCGTTTCTCATAAATACACTTTTTTGTAGTCAAATTTATCTGCGTTATTCATTCTCAGCAACGAACGTTACTGTGAATTAAGAATTTTATGGATATAAGAGAAATCTAATTTACAAGCACATGAGAAACTAACAACTATGTAATCACAAATTCAAACACCAAATTATTTTATTATATTATTAAACAACATAGAAGAAAATACAAATATCTTAAACACTTTTAATTGACTAAGAAGCCCATGGAAAACATTGAGGCTGGCCTCCATCGCGTCTATCACGACAAGGAGCTGGTTCATAAATACTCCAAATACATTCACTACAGACTCCATATTTACTATTTGGATTGTCATCTCTATCTGCTCTAAAAATATCAAATGTCGCTGTATTATTTGGCCACTCGAAACTGCAAGTATACACTGTCGTTTTACGGAGATTGACACGAAACCTGAAATCAAAACTATCTCCTGGGTTGAGTCTGATCACTCCTTTATCCTCTCCTTTGTTCCTACAATGCACAATCAATGTTGCACGTGTGACCAATTTGTTAATGATCACTACATGTTTAGGTGAGAATAGTAAACTTCCATCGGTGGACGAAGGATTTCCAAAAGATAATGATGTGTTGATTTGAAAGATAAATAAGATTAGCATGAAAATGAAAATTTGATTTGTTGAGGATGCCATCAATTTGTTTGAGTTTAAGGGTTTGTGAGATTCTATTTTATTTTGTTTGAGAAGCAGAGATTTATAGATGAAAAAATATTTGTTGTTTTTATTTTTAGTAAAAATCTTTGGGATTAAAGACTGTAAAAATATTTAGTTTGTAACGTATAACCATTTATTAAAATATGCAAGGATATGAAAATAAAATTATATTTAGTTTCTTAATCATTTTTATTTATTTTTGGCAAAATGTTGTCATGTATTAATATTTCCATTTTTTATTTTTATTTTGGCAACATTAAAATTTCCATTTTTTTGTCTTTAAAGCTCTGATTTTGTCATTAACTATATATGCAATTAAAATCAGAATTCAGCTGACTCAAGAATATGTAAAGCTGGACCTAAATATATTACCTTTTACCACCAGTCCCACGTTATTATTTGTAACATTTATGAAATTTAAAAAAAAAAAACAAATAAACAAATATGGATTTATTATTTAACATTAACTATTTGCAAACCAAAACCAGAATTTAATTGATTAAATAATATGTTACCACTTAGCTATATTCATTGGAAGTTTAAGAATACATAAATATATTATTTCATATTAACTATCGAATTAAATTCCACTACTGAATTAAGTCATATATGATTTAAATGTAAGTGAAAACTAAATAAATGAATTATTCCCATGAATATATCAAATCAAATTCAATTAGTTTATATATGTATTGGAATTTCTTTATCTTTTTTTAGTACACTCAAACCATATTTTATTGAATATTTTTTTTGTCTAGCAAATGTCTTTTTCACATAAACAAGTTTTTATCACAATGAGTTTATGGCCGACTACTACACACATGGAAAGCTAACTCGTTCCATCAATGTGATAAAGTTTTTAGCGTCGATTCTAGCTAAATATATATATATATTGAACGTTCAGATTTTTTTTTGTTTTTTTAACTAACTAAATTTCAAGAACTCCCTCAGGCACAATAACCGAGAAACTTCGCAGATCCCAGATCTTCGACGCCGGCGAAGCTATGGTTTGCCCGCGTCGGGACGCACCTTTTAACCTTAGTTTTTTCCTTCTCTTTGTTGGATCCTCTGTTTCGTTCAGTTTACTTCTAGTTATCGTTCAATTTCCCGACCACCACACCATCATCACAAGCTCAAACCTGGTGGTCGGAGATCCTTTTCACACCTTGCAAATCTTCATCTCATCCGCCGGATCCTTTGTCTGGCGAATTTCGTGCCCATTAGTCACCGGTGAGACCGTTCTCCTACATGCATCTCATCGAAAAATTAGGCACCATCTCCTCTGAGACTTGGATCTTCACGATAAAGAGTACTCATTGTATCTCTCCCAAGTAATCATCGGATTCCATTAGATCCTACTCCCCCTCTCACCGGACTTCGTTGATAGCAAGAGATCTCTCTCTTAGACTGTCAGATGCACCTTGTCCGGTGGAGTCGTCGACGGCACACGGCAAATCCTCAAGCTGCTCGGAGATCCAGCCACTCCTTGTTGAATTAGTATCAAAATCTCCGGCAAAGCTTCTTCTATGTCCGACCAAAAGCTTGTCACCGTCCAGCCGCCACACTCTTAGAAACTTCATTGAGTCACACCAAGGGAAACTAGGGTAATCCCTATTGGATCCATCCCAATTTGGCCCACTATTCTTCTCCTGGCCTATTTTCGAAAGTGGTGGCCCATCTTCTACAATCTCAAAGCCCATGTTCGTTTTAAGGTTTAATTGGTTTAATACTTTCGTTTTGTTGGACCGATACAATTCAACGAGTGGTAGAAGACTCCTCTCGAAGCTTGTGTTGCCTTCAATACAAAAATTAACCGACCACCTTTATACCGACTTCATCTGGCATGGCGGCTTCTCCTCAGTCAGCACCTCGCCCCTTACAACACCTTCCTCCTTTGAGGAGAGAACCTTGTCAACGAATTTTCCTTTTATAGGGAGATCTCTTGTCTAATTCTCCTTCAGTTTTAAGCTAACCGTTACACTATTGATAGAAGCGGCTAGACCTAATAGAGATAAACGAGTAAGAGAGTAAAGGTTGAGAGAGAAAGAGATTAAAGAAGAGATTAATTCTTTATTTTCATAAGATAACGAAAACTTAAATCAGTCTTTCCTCTTAAATACAACTCAGTTTTTATCTCAATCATACGACAACATTTTATTAAGGATATGATACTAGATAGAGAAGAGTAAAGTGAACCCTCTCTTTGATTCAGAGTCTTCCTTCTTTCCCTTTAGCCACTTTGACCCTGATCCTTTTTCTCTCAAGACCTTGCTCTTCTACCCTTGGTTCTCATTTTCTTTCGCATACAGGCCACTGGAATCCTAAACCTATCAATACTCCCGCGCAGAAAATCAATCTTGTCCTCAAGATTGCATGTCGGAAACTGCTTGACAAGGTTTGGTTGAGTCTCCCATGTTGCCTCCAGCCATGGAAGGCCTGTCCACTGCAGTAGTACCTCAGCCTCTTTCCCAGAATCTGCTTTCCTTATATCCAACAGTGCTTCAGGTTCTGTAGCCCACTCCAAGTTAGGAGTCAAAATAGCGGGAAACTCCTAGGCAGTGTAGGTCGCAGGCACAGCTTGTTTCAACTGAGAAACGTGAAAAACAGGGTGAATTTGACTCTGATCCGGAAGCTGAAGCTTGTAAGTTACTCTCTGATATATCATGGATTTTACCGGTTTTAACCCATGATATAAGTGTTTTATCGAGTCTTAACTGTGTCTTTCGAGTCTTTATCGAGTTTTTTACAGGTTTACATGCGTTGGAGACTTTTCGGACGATTATGGAGTATTTGGAGCATTTGTTGCTGAGAAGACGAAGTCGATGTTTCTAGTGGTCAATGGTGTCGATCAACACCACCCATTGGTGTCGCTTGACACCCATCGTCAGGCGTTCATGCAGAATTTATCAAGTTCTGAAGATTTGCAGTTTTGCCCCAGAACTTCTAAAAGTTTACAAAAGAGACCCAGCTCGTGTCTTAGACTATATATTAGGTTTTTAGGTTAAGTTTTAGGGATCCATCATCATCTATCACTATCTATTCTTTTGCTTGGGGGCTGTTCTTGCTACTTGTACTTCTGAGAGAAGATTTTGAACCCCTGTTTTCTATTCTATTTTTGATTCAGTTTTATATGATATCTATTTCAGCTATGTATTTGTTCATTATTGATATGTCTGAGTAGATCTCTAGTTAGGTTTAGGGATTCTCACAAGGGATTTCATGATTTGTTAGGTTTAACACTAGTTAAGATTCAAACTTGTCAGTTCTTCATCTAGGATTGTAGTTAATGCTTATTCTAGCTTGATCACCTAGAAGTATGATATTAGGTTGTTAACTTGGCGCGACAGCGTGATAGAATCTGAACTAATCCTAGTGAGCATGTTAGATATTCGCAACGATAGTTGGTTTAGATAACTTGTGAACATATCGAACTTGTACTTAAAGCTTGTTTGAACTTTAGGATTCGCAACAACAGTTGGTCTCTTAGGTTTATGTCATAGATAGTTTTCGCAACGACAGTTGGTTAGCTATTCATTAGTGATTTGAGTTCTAGAACGGTTTTTAATTAGATCTTGACCAGTTGTTTTATCTGCTTTGATTAATTTTCTTAGAATTTCTCTAGACCTGATGCTTTCCTCCATTGATTACATCTTCTTTATTATTTTCTGCAATAGCTACTTCAATACTACTTTATTGCTTAGCTGGATTTGAAGCGAACACGTCTATTGTGAAACCACAGAGTCTTTGTGGATTCAACCACTAAGTACTACCGTGATCTCTAAATTTGAGAGAAGTACTACCGTGATCTCTAAATTTGAGAGAGTAGCTCTGAGGGATAATTTGAGCATATCACTCTCCCACTCGCTCAATGACCTGATATGGTCCAAAATAGCGCTGAGCCAATTTCTCATTCCTTCTTTTTGCCACACTAGTCTGCCTATATGGCTGCAACTTCAGATAGACCCAATCACCAATAGAGTACTCCACATCTCTACGATGCTTATTAGATTCCTGCTGCATCTTAGTCTGAGCTAATTCTAGATTTTCTCTCAATTCCATCAGAATACTATCCCTGTCTCGTAAAAGTTCCTCAACACTAGCATTCGGGGTGGGACTATCACCATACATGAGCAAACACGGAGGCTCTCGTCCATAGACCGCAAATAAAGGAGTGGATTGAATGGCTGAATGGTATTATATATTGTACCAGTACTCAGTCCAGTTTAACCACTGTCCCCATGACGAAGGCCTTCTACTCGCAAAGCACCTTAAGTACGTCTCCAAACAGTGATTGACTACTTCAGTTTGGCCATCCGTCTGCGGGTGATACGATGTGCTTTTGTGAAGTGCCGACCCTTGTAACTTAAACAGTTTAGACCAGAATTTACTCATGAATATCTTATCCCTGTCCGACACAATGATTTCCGGGAATCCATGCAATTTCACAACCTTAAGAATAAATGCCTCAGCCACTATTTTTTGCAGAATAAGGATGTTTGAGAGGGATGAAATGGCTGTACTTACTTAGTCTATCAACCACCACCAATATCGAGTTGTACCCCTTTGACTTTGGTAATCCTTAAATGAAGTCCATACTGATATTGGACCAGATTTGTGTTGGTATTGGGAGTGGAGACAATAAACCTGTTGGTGACAAAGTGGCATATTTTTTCTCTTGACAAATTTGGCAGCCCTTGATATAGTGCACCACATCTTTCCTCATTCCCTTCCAATAAACCTCTTGAGTCAATCGCTTGAATGTTTTCAATGCTCCCTCATGGCCCCCAATTCTACTCGCATGAAATTGTTCCAACAATTTTGGAATGAAGGGAGATCTACTTGGTATCACGAGGCGACCATCCTTATATAACAACCCTTTATCCAATCGAAATTCAGAATCTTGGGACTGCCCATTTTCCAACTCCTTGACCTTCTGTCCTAACTCTTGATCTGCTCTGATATCTTTCACCAAGGCTTCCTTGTCAACCGACAATGGTGCAGTCAGAACTAATTGGGTGTACTCTGCCTGAGGAGGCCTGCTTGACAGTGCATCAGCTACCTTGTTCTCTCCTCCTGGCTTATACTCAATCTGATAGTTCAACCCGATTAATTTAGCTACCCATCTTTGTTGAATTGTCGAGACTGCTTTATGTTCCAACAAATGCCTCAGACTCTTCTTATCTGTTTTGATAACAAAATCTTTCTCAGTCAAATAGTGCTTCCATTTAACAACTACTTTCACAATAGCCAGCAATTCTCGTTCATATACTGATTTCACTCGCCCTTTTGATGAGAACGCTTGACTCATAAATGCCACCGGCCTCTTGTTCTGAGATAAAACAACACCAATCCCAACACCTGATGCATCCGTCTCTATTGTGAACTCCTGAGTAAAATCTGGTAATGCCAATACTGGCAGACTCGTCACTGCTTGCTTAAGAGTATTGAAAGCTTGCATCGCTTCTACCGACCATGAAAACCCATTCTTCTTCAAGAGATCTGTTAAGGGCCGAGCAATCTGTCCATAATTCCTCACAAAGCGTCTGTAATAACCTGTGAGTCCAAGAAATCCTCTCAGTTCTGTCGTTGACTTGGGAATTGGCCAGCTTACCATTGCCTAGATCTTTTCTGGATCAGCTGCCACTCCTTGCTTTGAAATCACATGCCCTAAGTAAGCAATCTCTGAGTTTCAAAAATCACACTTCTTGGCACTGGCGTAGAACTGATGCTGGTGTAGCAGACCCAACACTATCTCCAAGTGCCTTATATGAGATGCTATATCTGGGATGTACACTAATATGTCATCAAAGAAAACCAGAACAAACCTTCTGAGGTAGGGTCTGAACAGATCATTCATGATGCATTGAAAGGTTGATGGAGTGTTTGTGAGGCCGAATGGCATGACGAGAAACTCATAATGCCCCTGGTGTGTTTTGAATGCAGTCTTCTCCACATCACTCTCCTTCATTCGAATCTGGTGGTAGCGTGATTTCAAATCCAGTTTAGAAAACACAGCAGCTCCCTTTAACTCCTCTAACATCTCCTCAATCACCGGGATAGGGTACATGTTCGTAATAGTCAGCTTGTTCAGCGCCCTATAGTCCACACAGAACCGCCATCCCCCATCTTTCTTCGTAACCAGTAGTACCGGACTACAAATTGGGCTTACACTCGGCTTGATCACCCCAGCTTCTAACATCTCATGTATGAGTTCTCAATCTCATTCTTCTGCTCAAAAGAGTATCTATAGGGTCTCATGTTCACTGGCACAACCCCATCTTGAAGAGTAATAGCATGCTCTCTATTCCTCTAAGGCGGTAGGTTCTTAGGCATCTCAAACACTGCTGCTTAGCGTTGTAGAACCAACTGTATTTCTTTCACCAGTGGGCTGCTGGATATCTGCTTGTGGCTCTCAAAAAGTGTTGTCAACTCTAACAGGTATCCACCACTTTCCTGCTTCATCACCCTTTCCATCGAATTTAAAGAAACATGTGCTCTACTCAAAGCTGGATCTCCCACAATTGTAACCCAATATGAACCAATTTTCCAGCTTAGCTTCAGCAACCTCCAATTAATCCTTGCATCACCCAGAGTTGCCAACCAAGAGAATCCCAAAACAACATCAGTTTCTCCCAAATCAAAAAGGAGAAACTCCTCTAATATCTCCACACCTTGAATATCCAACATTACAACACTACACTTGCCTTGACTACAAATTATCTTTCCTCCACCCACTCGCACGCCAAAGGTTTTTGTTTCTGTAATAGGCAGGCTCACTTCTTGTACCAACTTTCTGGAAATGAAATTACGGGTAGCACCCGAGTCAACTAGCACCACTATATCGCAACCACTTATCTTACCCTTGAGTTTCATGGATCGTTCATCAGTTAAACCCGCCATAGAACCCAGAGACAAGGTGACCTCTTCCTGCTCCTCCTGTTGCGCACCTTCATTCTCTGGTTCCCTCTGTTCTTCCTCATTGTCCTCCAAGCAATCTTCTTCTCCATTAACTTCGAGGCACTTAAGGTGAGGCTGCTTACAACGATGCCCTGGAAACCACTTATCGCCACAACTACGACAAGGGTTTGAGCTGCTCCCAACTACAGGTTTCCTTGAATCCCAGTTGAACTCATTTGGCTTCTTCACGTTGTGAGGTTCTCCTCCTTTAACAATACCTTGAGTCGTACCTGATTCTTGAAATGAATTCGTTTTTGGATACGCACGACCTGAATAACCACTGGATTCAGCTTCTTGTGCCTCAATCAAACTCGCAGTTTCCACTATATCAAGCATATTCAGCGGTCTGCAACGAACTACCTGGTCTCGGAGACTCTTCTTCAACCCTTTTAAGAACGCCGATTCTAACACATCATCGGATACCTGAGGTAAATCCACAGCTAACTCTTCAAACTGATCATGGTATTCATCCACACTGTCCTTCTGTGTTATACGCAACAAGTTATCAACAGATGAACAACCCGAGTCGGCTTGAAACGCATCTTGAACTTCTCCTTAAACCCCAACCAACTACCAATCCTATCCCGTTCCTGTAACAACCGCCACCACATAACCGCTTTACCGGTAAGGCAAGCCACATCACGATCAAGCTTCTTAGATTCTGATGTTCTGTTCATAAGAAAACATTTCTCCACTCTATAGATCCAATCCTCAGCATTTCTTGCTTCAAACAGACGCAGATCCAGCGGTTTATGAGACAGATCCTGTGTATATTTGTGAGGTTCATACCTCTGTTGAGAGATAGGCGGTGAGAAACGTGATTCGGTGGGTCGCGCGCGAGTATCCTGCAACTAAAGAAGAGGCGAGGTGTCTCGAGCTGGAGGGAGAGAGCTTAGTGTCGGAAAAGCAACTGGCAACGGCGGACCGGTCAGCTGAGCCATCACGACGGGACTAGAGAACCCCGGTGGTGTCGCGACGGAACCAGAGAATCCCGGCGGTGTTGCGAGCCCCAAGGGCGGAGCGTCCGTGACTGTACTCGAACAGACTGGTGGTGCGACTTTCTTGCCGGCTTGAGGACCCTGCTTCGCCTAAAAAGACAAGATCTTCTCCAATGCCACTCTGATGAACAACATATCCTTCTCCAGCTTGTCCACTCGAGTGTCTAACGGTGGGGCTTCCGGCGGCGGATCTGGTAACGGCGAAGCCTGCTCTAATGAAGTTGCCGACGAGTCTGTAGTAGCAGCGTTGATGGGATTCGGCCTAATCATGGTAACAACTCAATGAAAGCACCAATTGATAGAAGCGGCTACACCTAATAGAGATAAACGAGTAGGAGAGTAAAGGTTGAGAGAAAAAGAGATTAAAGAAAAGATTAATTCTTTATTTTCATAAGATAAGGAAAACTTAAATCATTCTTTCCTCTTAAATATAACTCAGTTTTTATATTAATCCTACGACAACATTTTATTAAGGATAGGATACTAGATAGAGAAGAGTAAAGTGAACCCTCTCTTTGATTCAGAGTCTTCCTTCTTTCCCTTTAGCCACTTTGACTCTGATCCTATTTCTCCCAAGACCTTGCTCTTCTACCCTTGGTTCTCATTTTCTTCCGCATACATGCCACTGGAATCCTCAACCTATCAACTATCTTCCTCCATACCGGAAGAGAACTCTTTTAAATGCTCAAATGTCTTGAAGTCAACACGAGCTATATGTTTCATTTTATTGCCTTTAATGGTAGAAGAACTTAAAATCGATTCAAAATCGATTACTTTTGAAGTTTTTTCGAAAAAGCTTCCGGCTTTCATCTATGATTTAAACTATTATTCTATCTTGTATTTGCTTTGTCTAGTTAATGTAGTTGCAAGTGCTTCGTACTATTTGGCTGTGAGCCCTGCTCTTGTATCCGAAAGTTGATCTTAATACAATGAATTTGTAAAAGCTAAATATATATATTATAAAACTTTTCAAACAATAAAGCGGATAAAGCGACGCATCTATTATATAAAGACTCAGTAAGTCTCACAAGAGGTTGACACCTCAGCACCCTTCTTCATGACAATACATCATCATAATTTTTTTTTATTATTTTAATTTTAATTTATAATTTATAATTTTACTTTTCACTTTCCTTTGCCTAATTAAATCATCACTTTCCTTTGCGTAATTAAATCAGAGATATATGCGTGGTTTCAAAGTACATGCAATTTGTTTGTGTTATTTTCGAACTAGCTATAACATTTTGAGCTAAAAATTAAAAAAAAAAAAAAAAATTCTGAGTACTATATTATATGTCCAACGGATTAGAAAGGATGTTTCAAATTTGTCATGATTTGAGTTCAAACTAAATATGAGCTGTTACATTATATGTATTGTCAATGGTCAATCTCATGTGTAGATAAATATTCTGATCCACAAAGGTATTAATCTCAAGTATAATTGAACGAAAGAGCAGAAAGGTATTCTAATCCAAAAGTCGTTAAAAAATTCTACTTTATCATGAAGACTAAAAATAAAATCTTGTAGTTTATGTTATAAACGAAAATATCTAGATTAAATTTTATAATAGCTAGTAGTGATAAATTACGTAACTCATAAAGTCATAAATAAATTCACAGAATAACTTAGGAATCTATTCCTTTTGAATTATATTTCAATAAGAGTCGACCAAAATTTAAGCATGACAAGATTAAATCAGGTTTCGCCTACTGGGATATGGCGTCAAATTTTAACTCCAAATCCAAACTAAGAGGCTTTGGACATCATCTACTAGGAAATCTTGATACAGGTCGTTCCAACTTCTCTTTTACTAACAAAAATAAATGGAAAACTTTCCAACTTATTTTCAGTTATTACTTCTACAAATATAATCTCATTACCAATAACATGAAGAAAACTGCCCATAAAGTATAACTAAAATTACCAATTGTCAGATTTTAACTTTTTCACTATTCAAAATATGGGACACTTCCCTAGACGACAAAACCGATTGTTCTTTCTACACAGTCAACTTGCAAAACGATATTTGGTAAGTTTCTGTGTTTGTATTATCTGAGATTTTCTCTCTCGCATTCTGTGTTTGGAGAAGAAGAAGATACTCTTTTATTTCCTTTATTTTATTTATGCAAACCACGTGTTTAGTAATTTAAAAGCATTAGTTGATTTTGTTTTCACTTTTGTTATTAACTTAGTGACGGTGAAACACGATATTGTTTTACTGATTTAGCAATTATCAACCACATTCTTGCTTAACAGTCGTTTTACTTATTTTAAAATATAGTCACACCATGAAATTTTGACGGAATAAATATATATCTTAAATTATAATTAATAAAAAATATAATAAAACGTAAATTATGTGGGTCATCACCTAGTATCTAGATAATAGAGGTGAACCACCATTATGTTTAGGTTTAGCTAACGAAAATATGACAACTAATATTTGATTTAAAAATTAACTTAAACAAGTAAAACAAAATTAAAAAAAAAAAATTATGTAAATAAAATCTTTTAATGGTGGCGTCTTAATTTTTCCATCAATACAAGAAGAAATCAAAAACTAAAAAGTTTGGGTTTCTAATCGCGACCAACTTGTTGGCGTCTTGATTTACATCGAGCTCTAATCTGCAGAATCGATGGAGCTTGGAGAACGGATTCGAATCTCCCAGGGCTGGGCTGGTGTTTTTTTTTCCGATTCTGATGAACAAATCGTGAAGCAGGAATCTAAAGCCCAAAACTTCGTCTCCCTCAACTCTCATGGCTTTACCGCTCTTCGCCTGGAATCGGACTCAAAAGCTCCCATCAACGCTCTTCGCTCAGACTCCCACTCACAGAGATCCATGGCGTCCTCGAAGACATCCAAGCTGGTGTATCTGGACATTTCCCTGAGAGACCGATCATGCCTGGAGTCCTCATGGTTGAGGTAATCACATTGCTCGTTTCTCTCTTCTTACTTCAAAGCTTTAGTCTTTTTGCATATATTTATAGTTCGAGAGAAGCTATTTGAGCTTAGACATTCAGGTTTTGCTCTGATTCTAGTTGATTAGTTGGTTTTGATTGGGGATTCTGGGGAAATAGAATCAGAGTGAAATTCTAGTTTCAGTTTAAGTGTCAAGTAAGGGTCAGTATATAGAGCCCTCCAAAGCTTAGATTTTGAGAACGGGTCTGAATTCGAGACTAAAACAAGCTGTTCTTATAACGCATAGCTTCATAAGAACATGTTCTCGTCTGCAATAAAACCAGTAGTTTCTATCCTAGCAGGCTCGTTATGTATTTTTGCAGTTAATATGAGCTACATAGAGTTTCATCATTACAAGCTCAAAGCTTGCGATACGGCTTATCCAAGCTGGAAGTGTGAAGCCAGAAACAAGCAGCTACTTCTCTATTTTGGTTTCATGTGAATCTTTCTCTATTTTTGGGTTCTGATGATGATAATTGTTGTTTTGTGTGTTGATACGGCTAAGTTTTATAACCCTATAAATTACTGTAAGTGCACAGCATATGATGTAGTAAATTAGGGGTCGAATCCTCAGAGACCAAGTGTTACACTACAATTCCTTAGAAATGAAGTTAAGCTAAGACAATGCATTTGTTTGTGGTTTTTGTTAATTAATTGAAACAGTAGTTTAAAAAGGTGTAAATTACGATTAAAAGAGATGTTAAACCAAAAGTGCTTGTTAGAGAATCTGAATTAGGCTATAGATGAGTGGTATGTCCTTAGCCAACGAAAGCTGATGCTAAGGCATCCCATGAACCAATCAAACCTTCTCGTTAATGCTTATTTAGAAGTTTAAGTTCAAACGACAGTTTAGACACTTAACTTGCTAGATATTGTAATTGATGCCACGAAAGTGGATTAGTTATTAATTCATGTTTGAGTTCGAGAATGGTTTCTAACCATCCCCTGAATAATTGGCTAGTTCAAGATACTTGATTCCCCGATAAGAATCCTTGGTTTAACATCTCTTTTAATCGTAATTTACACCGTTTTAAACTGCTGTTTCAATTAATTAACAAAAACCACAAACAAATGCATTGTCTTAGCTTAACTTCATTTCTAAGGAATTGTAGTGTAACACTTGGTCTCTGAGGATTTGACCCCTAATTTACTACATCATATGCTGTGCACTTGCAGTAGTTTATAGGGTTATAAAACTTAGCCGTATCAAGTTTTTGGAGCCGTTGCCGGGGACCAATTGCTTAGTCTAAGAATTACTTACAAGTTCTACTTTTGTTTTCTTGTGTATACTTCAGGAGTTTATGCAGAGGAGAAGTTCAGGCTCTGATAATCTCGTTGATCTCACCAGCGAAGAACTTTCAAAACTAGAACGAATCAACAAGAGAGAAGCCAAAAGAGCCAAGTCGAAGCAAGCCAGCATGGGTGATAATTTCGACAATGAAGCACTTGCTGCTGAGCTTCAGAACGTTCAGCGTCAACTCCAGCAAATGCAACAACAACAAGAACATCAAGCTCAACAACAACGAGCCATTGGGGATGTAGACACACCCCACACATTCTACCAAAACAGGACTGCTATTCGTCCACCCGAGCTTGCAAGGCAAGATTATGAGATTAAACCAGGGATGATTGCATTGGTGTCTCAGCACCTATTCCACGGCCTAACAACCGAGAATCCGATGGACCACATCGAGAACTATGAAGAGATCTGCAGCACTACAAAAGCTAATGGGATACCTTCCGATTACCTTAAGTGTAAACTCTTCAGGCACTCATTGGCTGACAAAGCGCTAAGATGGCTTAAGTCATTACCAGCCGGTTCATTAAAATCTTGGGATGAATGCAGAGCTGCCTTCTTGGATCACTTCTACACCAAGTCCAAGACAGCTGCACTGAGGTCTAAAATCACCACATTCATGCAACATTCTGGGGAATCTTTTTGTGAAGCTTGGGAAAGATTCAAGGAATATCGCAGAGAGTGTGCTCACCATGGATATTCGGATGAGCAAATTCTCAGTATTTTCTATGATGGGGTCGATTGGGATTTTAAGAAGGTTCTTAATGCTGCAAGTAACGGGGATTTTATGACGAAGAGCATTGAGGGAGCATATAAACTGATCGAGAACTTGGCAGCAAGTTCTAACAATCGGAACCCCGAGTATGATCGCTCAAAGAAAGTCAACAACATAGACTCACAGAAGATTGATGAACTAAATGCAAAGGTGAGCCTGTTGTTGAGATCAAATCAGAGAGGTGTGCAGGCATGTGAAGATGATACCGATGTGGTGTTTTGCCAAGACATCTCAACTGGAGAAAATGAAGAATCACAAGAAGTGAATTATATGAATGGGCAAAACTTCGTGCAAAACAGGGGATTCAACTCAAATTTCAGAAACCACCTGAACATGTCTTACCGAAGTACAAATGTGGAAAACCCCCAAGACCAGGTTTATCCAAGGCAAGGGATTCCTCAAGTGCAACAATTTCAAGGACAACCATTCGTACCAAATGTGGGAGGAGCTGGTCCTTCTCAAGGGTTTTCGGGGCAAGCCAACATGCCAAACCAAGGATTTCAAAAGACATTCCCTCCGAATTTTCAAACAAAACAGTTCGTGCCAAACCAAGGGCAGAACAAGTTTCAAGGAAACTTTCAGTCCAAGCCACCATTCAACAACTACCAAGCCCCTGCAGCTTTCCAAGGTCAAGCAACAACCTCAACCAATTCTGAGGACGAACTCAGAAATCTCATGCAGCAACTCCTCCATCAGCAACAAAAATCTTCAACCGAGATCAACGTGAAGGTCGATCATATGTACAATGATCTCAACAACAAATATGAAGTTGTAACCACTCACTTGAAAGTGCTAGACACCCAAGTCGCTCAAACCGCTGATGCAATGAAACGTCAACAAGGAGTTCTTCCGACTAAGGGAGAGCAAAATCCAAAAAACGAGTTTGTCAATGCCATTGGTTTGAGGAGTGGGAGAGTTTTGGAACCAGTTGTGCGGCGTGAAGCGAATAATGACGTGGTCATTAATCTAGAGGAGCAGGATACATTTGTGGAGCCAGAGAAAATGGAGACAACTAAGGAAAGTCCAGATGTACCACCGCCGGAAGTTGTCTATGTACCAAGAGTACCGTACCCCACTCGCCCTAGGAAGTCTCGAAAAGACCTAGAAGAAGCCAAGTGCAAGGAGATGATGAATGACCTTGTAGTAAAACTACCTCTCACTGATGCTGTTCATATGATGCCAGCAATGAAGAGATACATGAAAAGCTTGGTAACAAGTAAAGTGACTGAAGAGGAAGACTTTGTCAAGGTCACAAAAGACTGCAGTGCGGTTTTACAAAACAAAATGGTCACCAAGCTTGGAGACCCGTGACGTTTGTTATCCGTGCAAGTTGGATCAATGGCTTTTCCTTGCTCTTTGTGTGATTTGGGATCTAGTGTCAACCTAATGCCATATTCTGTGGCTAAACGCTTGGGTTTCACAAAGTTCAAACCGACAAAGATTTCTTTGGTATTTGCTGATCGATCCGTGAAACTGCCTGTTGGGGTTCTAGAGGATCTACCAGTTAGGATTGGCAATG
This sequence comes from Barbarea vulgaris, assembly GCA_963667165.1. Taxonomy (NCBI): domain Eukaryota; kingdom Viridiplantae; phylum Streptophyta; class Magnoliopsida; order Brassicales; family Brassicaceae; genus Barbarea; species Barbarea vulgaris. Next base: position 23,732,290 of record OY763888.1, on the reverse strand, counting down.
CATTTATTCCTGCTGATTTCGTGGTTCTAGAGCTTGCCGAAGAACCGAAGGACCCTCTCATTTTGGGAAGACCTTTCCTATGTACAGCTGGAGCCATGATTGATGTCCGTAACGGGCGAATCGATCTTCATCTTGGGGATATAGTCATGAAGTTTGAGATGGACAAGCTCCTAAAGAAGCCAATGATATATGGCCAAACATTTTTGATTGATGAATCACAAGAAATCTCTGATGAAGTAGCCGAAGAGATTTTGGTGGAGGACCATTTGGCGATTGCTTTGACACAAGCCGAGAGTGGATATGTGATGCGGACATCAATACCAGACTCAAGGAGAAGCGCCTCAAGATACACTCAAAGTTATTCATGGAGTCGACAAGGAACAAATGGAACAAGAAGACAAGCTCATGGCTAATCAAGTGGAGACACGAAAAGATCTTCATCAAACTGACTTCAAAGGGGACCCAAGAGGATTATCACAACCAAGAGCGTTTAAGGGAGTCAGCAAATTATGAAAGGTGAGTATTTGAATTATGCTTTAGACTTACGAGTGTTTTATGTTTATTTTGCAGGGTTTCTTTTTATTTTCTTTGAGTCTTAGAACGTCCCAGCATTTTGTATTTTAGGGTCTAGAGTGTGCGCTGTTTTCATTATTTCCTTATTTGTATTATTTTTGGCCTAGAAGCCCTAGCTGCTGGACTATTTAATAAAGTCCCTTCTCAGCTTTGTAGCCACGTTTTTGATTAATAAAAATACCTAGTTTTTCTTGTTAAAGAAATCTCAGCCGCTCCCTTTCTTCTTTGCGTGAGAAACGATTGAAGTCAGAGTGCAAACCTCTCTTCTTCCTGTGTGTGATTCACTTGAAGCTGAGTGTTAAGACTTATCACAGAGCTTCTCATCCTCTGTGTGGCGTCTCTCGATTCCCTTGTTACCTTCGTTCATCATCCATCCACTTGAGTCCATAGAGAGTGTCGTACGACCAGCTATAGATTCACCATCCATCACCCCTTGTAAGAACAAGTCCCCTCTTGTTCCTACATCATCTTGGTATCAGAGCTTAAACGCTCCTATCTCAGGTTGTTTCAACCCCTTTTACCTTTATTTAGTTTGCTGTGGTTGTTTGTTTCAATTCCTATCAAGAAAATCCAAATAAAAAATCTGTTTCATAGTTTTTCAATTTTTCGTCTGTTGTGTTGTTTCGATTTTATAAAATTCAAAAAAATTCATAAAAATATTTCGTCTTCTGTTTTAGCTTCTCAAAACCTTTTAAAAACTATAAAAATTGTCCCCCTTATTTTAGAAATTCGTTTGCTATTTTTCGTTCACGAAAACTTGAGACACAGGGATTTTGCTAATTTCTCTGTTTTGTGTTTGGCTTGAAGGAACTTTGATTTCTTGTTTGATTTTTTGTTCAATTTCCTTTTGCACTTGATCTGTTTGCTAGTGTACTACAGGAGTCTCGACATGGGAGAGCAAGATGAAGAGGTTAACATGGCACAACTTCTTGTCCAAATTCAGAAAATAGGAGAAAGACTGACACGACTCCAACAACAAAGAGAAGAAAATGGATTTGGAGATGCACCAGGAGCTGAATATGTTGAGCCTAAACCACCAGACCGTGCATTGAGAACCATGAAGCATAAACCTTGCCTGCAAAAACAACCATCAGTTTTCTATGATTATTTTGTGCCACAGATTTATACATTTGCAGGAAGTAGTAATCCAGAGGACTATCTGGAGTGGGAGAGAGACATGGATGACTGGTTTTCATACAACAACTATCCAAAGGAAGAAAGGCTTGCATGTGCCATCAAACAACTCACCAAAAACGCATACTCATGGTGGAGGCAAGAAAAATATGAAAGGTGGAAATATCAAGAAGGAGTTATCACCACTTGGGAGAATCTGAAATGGGTCATGATCAGGAAGTATATTTCTACACTTCACTTAAAAGAAGACAGAGCACAATATCCACGAAGGTACTCGAACCGTCACGCCAAAGAGACACGAAAACTAAGGCCACCGGAAGATCAAAGAGACTTGCTCCAACAAGTATCCATTCAGTCAAACAAGAAGCACACACATGCCATGGAGAAGAAGAATGTTCCCAGCCAAGAAGAATTCTGCAAGCCACAAGAAAAACCAGAACAAACAAAGGCTAAGATAAGTTATACCTTGGACAAATTGGTACATAATTTATCTACCACTAGTATGATGCACTTGTCTGCATCAAAGAGTGTTGAAACAGGTTTTATTAAGGAGCACACGTTCATAGGAGAAGAGCCACCAGAAATAAATGTTACAATGCATCAAAAGCAAGCTCAAGACGCCATGCACTCCAAGTTTCTTAAGGAATCAGAACCAGAGACACACATACAACTAAAGATGAGAACTGCTATACGAGGTATGTGTTCAGAACCACTTATAGTGAGTGAAACAACTGTGCCTACTCATGATGCAGGTAGAAAGCATGTGAGCTCTGTGCGTCCTGAAGCTAAGAAGCAAGACATGTGTGACAAGTTTAAACAGATTCCAACCCCTACGAAAGAAGAAATAACAACAATGGCGATCTTAGCTTCATATAATATGCATGATAAGCAAGATTCTGAGCAAGTTGATGGACATAGCACGTCTTACTGGACTGACACTAAGGAAATCATCCTAAAGAATATCAAGAAGAAGAATGGGACAAGCAAACGTTCCTTATGTGTACCACAAGAAAAATCTGAGCAGAGCATTGTTCAAACAACAATTGATAAAAAGATAAGTTCTGCCATTACATATCTTGTTCTTTATAATTCCATGATAAGAATAATGCACTTGCCTTGTCTAGAATATGCCGACACAGGTTTAGGTGCTCAGGAGAAACAATGGACCTTTGGAGAAGCAAAAATCTTAGTTTCGGACCAGAAACAAGACAGGGGAGAATATGTTCCCTTACAACACGAATCAAAAGATCAAGGGCATGTCAAAGTAGTCAAAGCTTCTTTGATGTTCAAAGATGAACTACCAGATGCATTGCTTGTGTTCAAAGAAAACTACAAGCACCAGCGAGGTAAGTCTCTATACATAGAACCAGAGTCTGGTTATAAATCTTCTTATTTTGATGCAGGACATAAAAAAAACAAAGAAGAAAATCAGCTAGGACACTGTCAGTTCAGGGGAGTTCCTAAAGACATACATCAGACTCTGTACCGTGCATGGACACCAACAATTATAGTAAGGGCCAGAGACATTGAACTTGCACACACCAAGATAAGTATCTCTGTTCCTAAAGCTCATTTTTCCCATCACACGGATATAATACGCTTGTTTTTATCAAAAGTGTCAAGTCCAGATTTTAGAGAATCCTTAAAGCATACGACAAAACCAAAAACTGGAGTAGGAAGCACATGGTTCAAGCCATCAGTAATGGACCAAAAGAAGTCCCAAGGCGTCATTTGCTTCAAACTGATCAAAGAAAAACCGCCAGACCCCAACGTACAAATCAACATCCAAGAAGAATTTCATGGAAAATCCATAAGTGAAATAGATGATCTCACAAAGGAGACTACAGTGATGTTCCAGAATCAAGAGCATGTACTCACACACCACAGGCTTATCAAGGAAGAACCACCAGATTCACAACATCGATCACACCCGAGTCACATACTCGCCATCATCCAAGGTAATTTTCTAAACCTTCAAATATATCAAATTACTGCCTTGTTTTCTCTTGTTGCAGGTCAATCAGTTTTGAGGACAAAACCTTTTGAAGAGGGAGAGTATGATGCGGACATCAATACCAGACTCAAGGAGAAGCGCCTCAAGATACACTCAAAGTTATTCATGGAGTCGATAAGGAACAAATGGAACAAGAAGACAAGCTCATGGCTAATCAAGTGGAGACACGAAAAGATCTTCATCAAACTGACTTCAAAGGGGACCCAAGAGGATTATCACAACCAAGAGCGTTTAAGGGAGTCAGCAAATTATGAAAGGTGAGTATTTGAATTATGTTTTAGACTTACGAGTGTTTTATGTTTATTTTGCAGGGTTTCTTTTTATTTTCTTTGAGTCTTAGAACGTCCCAGCATTTTGTATTTTAGAGTCTAGAGTGTGCGCTGTTTTCATTATTTCCTTATTTGTATTATTTTTGGCCTAGAAGCCCTAGCTGCTGGACTATTTAATAAAGTCCCTTCTCAGCTTTGTAGCCACGTTTTTGATTAATAAAAATACCTAGTTTTTCTTGTTAAAGAAATCTCTGCCGCTCCCTTTCTTCTTTGCGTGAGAAACGATTGAAGTCAGAGTGCAAACCTCTCTTCTTCATGTGTGTGATTCACTTGAAGCTGAGTGTTAAGACTTATCACAGAGCTTCTCATCCTCTGTGTGGCGTCTCTCGATTCCCTTGTTACCTTCGTTCATCATCCATCCACTTGAGTCCATAGAGAGTGTCGTACGACCAGCTATAGATTCACCATCCATCACCCCTTGTAAGAACAAGTCCCCTCTTGTTCCTACATCAATATGGGTTTTTGAGTGAGGACACAGCCAGTTATGCAGATATGTTGAACTCCAGAGAGGCATTTGGAAGGATGGTGCCTTACATAAGCCTGGATGAACCCATAGAGTCACCGCGACCAGCTGCCAATTCCAAGCCAACTACTAACCCGTGGAGCGAGCTGAAAGCTCCAAAGGTAGAGCTTAAAACGCTCCCAGCTGGGCTAAGGTACTCATTTCTTGGCCCTAACTCTACTTACCCTGTGATAATCAATGTTGAACTGAACAATGCTGAGACTGCGTTACTTCTTTGTGAACTTAGAAAATATCGCAGGGCCTTAGGCTATTCACTTGATGATATCACTGGACTCTCCTCTGATCTTTGTATGCATAGGATATATCTAGAAAATGAATCAATGACTTCTATAGAACATCAGAGGCGGTTAAACCCAAATCTAAAAGATGTTGTTAAGAAATAAATAATGAAACTTCTAGGGTCAGGCATCATATATGCTATCTCTGATAGTAGTTGGGTGAGTCCAGTCCATGTTGTTCCCAAAAAGGGTGGAGTAACGGTAATTCAGAACGATAATAATGAATTGATCCCAACTAGGACTGTCACAGGACATAGAATGTGCATAGATTATCGAAAATTGAATGCCGCTACTCGCAAAGATCATTTCCCTTTGCCCTTTATTGATCAGATGCTTGAAAGATTGGCTAATCACCCTTACTATTGTTTTTTAGATGGTTATTCTGGTTTCTTTCAGATTCCTATCCACCCGGATGACGAAGAGAAGACAACGTTCACATGTCCTTACGGCATCTTTGCTTATCGAAGGATGCCGTTTGGCTTGTGCAATGCGCCTGCGACATTTCAGCGATGCATGATGTTGATTTTTACTGACATGATTGAGGATATAATGGAGGTATTCATGGATGACTTCTCTGTTTATGGATCTTCCTTTTCTGTGTGTCTATCTAATCTGTGCAGGGTATTGAAACGATGTGAGGAGAAACACCTGGTTTTGAATTGGGAGAAGTGTCGCTTCATGGTAAGAGATGGAATTGTTCTCGGACACAAGATTTCTGAACAGGGTATTGAAGTAGACAGAGCAAAGATCGAGGTGATGACTAGTCTACAGCCACCTAATTCTGTCAAAGAGGTTAGAAGTTTTCTTGGACATGCTGGCTTTTACAGACGATTCATCAAAGATTTCTCCAAGATTGTTAGGCCTTTGACTCAGCTGTTATGTAAGGATGTTAAGTTTGACTTTGACAGCGCTTGTCTCGTGGCCTTTCACACAATCAAGGAAGCACTTGTCAGCGCACCAATTGTGCAACCGCCAGACTGGGAGATACCTTTCGAGCTAATGACTGACGCTAGTGACTATGCAGTGGGGCTGTTCTGGGGCAGAGAAAAGATAAGAAGGTTCATGTCATCTACTACGCCAGTAGGACTCTTGATGAAGCACAGTGCAAGTATGCTACAACAGAAAAGGAACTTCTCGCCATTGTGTTTGCCTTTGATAAGTTTAAGTCTTACCTTGTAGGATCAAAGGTGATTGTGCACACAGACCATGCAGCCTTGAAATATCTCCTCACCAAAAAAGACGCAAAACCAAGACTTTTGCGATGGATACTCTTGCTGCAAGAGTATGATCTTCAAATCAAGGATAAGAGAGGGATAGAGAATGGTGTTGTAGACCACTTGTCTAGGATGCACATCGAAGAAAAAGTTCCCTTGAACGATAGTTTACCGGAAGAGAACGTTTATGCCATCAGCATTGGCCATGAATACAACCACTCTGCCACTCACATCTCCACTAAGCCTTCCAAGATGCCGTGGTTTGGCGAGATCGCGAACTACTTAGCTGCGGAAAAGGAACCATTCAACTTTGTTGGGTACAAAAAGAAGAAGTTCTTGCGGGAAGTAAGAAGATATTTCTGGGACGAGCCTTACTTGTACAAGCAATGCTCAGATGGTGTTTTCAGGCGCTGCATTTCAGAAGAAGAAGTTCCAGGTATTCTCTTTCATTGTCATGTTCAAATTATGCTGGGCACTTTGCTACCTTTAAAACCGTATCTAAAGTTCTGCAAGCTGGCTTTTGGTGGCCAACAATGTTTCGAGATGCCAATGCTTTTGTTTCTAAGTGTGATTCATGTCAGAGCCAGGGGAACATTAGCAAGAGGAATGAGATGCCTCCAAATTTTATTCTTAAGGTTGAGGTGTTCGATGTCTGGGGTATTGACTTCATGGGTCCATTTTCATCTTCTTATGGGAATCAGTACATACTTGTGGCAGTAGACTACGTGTCTAAGTGGGTTGAAGCACTGGCTAGCCCAACCAATGAGGCCAAGGTTGTTCTAAGATGTTCAAATCTGTGATTTTTCCAAGGTTTGGAGTACCTCGAGTCGTGATCAGTGACGGCGGCTCTCATTTCATTAACTAAGTCTTTGCAAATCTGTTAAGAAAGAATGGAGTAAGACACAATGTCGCTACTCCTTACCATCCTCAGACGAGTGGACAGGTTGAGATTTCTAACAGAGAAATCAAGAGCATTCTGCAAAAGACTGTGAACACAACAAGGAAAGATTGGGCTGTCAAACTAGATGATGCACTATGGGCATACAGGACTGCTTACAAGACTCCTTTGGGCACGACTTCATTCCATCTTGTCTATGGAAAATCTTTTCATCTTCCAGTGGAAATAGAATACAAAGCAGCATGAGCTGTGAAGTTGCTGAACTTTGACATCAAACCAGCTTCTGAAAGACGGTTGATGCAGTTAAACGAGCTCGACGAGATTCGACACATGGCCTATGAGAACTCAAGAATCTACAAGGAACGGACCAAGGCCTATCATGACAAGAGAATCATTTCTGGGAATTTCAAGTCTAATGATCAGGTATTGCTTTTCAACTCTCGCTTGAAATTGTTTCCAGGAAAGCTAAGATCTCGATGGTCCGGACCTTTCACCATCAAAGAGGTGAAGCCATATGGAGCTGTAGTGTTGCTGGACTCTACAGGAGGAGAATTTGTGGTTAATGGTCAACGCCTAAAACCATACCTCGCAGATGCAGAAATCACTGAAGGAGACGTCATTCCTCTCAGTGATCCGAATCAAGCCTAAATGGCATCCAAGTCAAGCTAATGACTTAAAACTAGCGCTTGATTGGAGGCAACCCACCGGTAAGTATGCATATATATTTTATAGTGTTTTTAAAGTTTTGATTGTTTTGATATGATCTTGTTTAAGATTTTGAAAAAGAGGTTGGATCGATCGATCCACAGTTGGATCGATCGATCTAGAAGAGTGGAGAATTGCGAGTGTTTATTGGATCGATCGATCCAGGAGGGATCGATCGATCCGTCCCCAGAACGATCGATCCGTCCCCGAGGCAATGGGACGAACGACTGAGAAACAGAAAGACTCTACAACGAACCCGCCATCACCACCAAGAAAAAAAGCCGTAACAAGAACAAAAGCTCATGCCGACTACAGCAAAAAGCAAACACAAAGGGCGAGGTTTGTCAGAATCGGTTCAAGGACAACAAGCGCAACTCCCAACCCTCCTCCTATACAGCGAGATGACGACGAAGAGGTTGAGTACACTTGCGCTCCATGGTCAAGACCTGACAATACACCATTTCAAGAGGAGATGATTCAGGCAAGGGAGCTCACACAATCCAGGATGAAAAGACTTGCGGAGTACACAGGACGCAAGCATGGGGATGCTTGGCAGCGCTTCAACAAGATCTTCTACAATGGTCTCTTGCGCATCAATCTTCAGCCTACTAAATTCATTTGTAGGAGGACATTGGAGAAAATGGGAATCAAAGAGGACATTGAGCGCATGTTGATCAAGATCGGATTGGGGACTCTTTTGACGAAGCATTACCCATTGTATCCCGAGCTAGTGAGGCAATTTCTAGCTTCAGCAGAGGTATACTATCCGAACTCTGACAGCCCTATTGCTAGCCGAGGAGTTCTCACCTATCTTTGCAGAGGGAAGCTTTATGAGATAACCATACAGCAGCTATGGGATCTATAAGGCTTCAACAAGAGCAGAGAAGTATGCAGCATCCCGAGTTGCGTGAGGTCTATTCATCTGCAGTAGCTCTGGAACCTTATTGGTTCAGGGGATTTTGTGACTAGGGAAAACAAGCTGAGTCTGATAAGAAACCATGCGGTTCGAGTCCTTGCAAAGTTCATAGGCCACAACTTGTTTGGAAAGGAAGAGGCTGGGGCTTTGACAGCGGATGAGTGTGTACTACTGCATCACGGCCTGCCGTCATTTGTTCACGACATTTATGACGGCAACGCTGACCCGTTACCACGATTGGAGATCAACATTGGGGTTTTGTTCGCCTCAATGCTTGTATAGAAGAAGTTTCGGGCCCTCACGACATCTACGACCAAGACAGAGATGATTGGTAGTCTCTTGACACCAATATTCATGACCCATGAGATCGATGTCAGCGGCACTGAGCGAGTAGACACACAAGCCCTGTTTGATGAGGATTACTTCAAGCGAGCATCCATCCTCAAGTCAGGTTTTACTTATCAGTTCTACGATCGCCAGGGGGTTGTCAGGCACTGCAAGCTGCCAGCCACCGCCATTACCTCTCTCACGACATTGGAGAATGTCGAGTTTGTTCATGCAGAGGAGCACCTGTGCACTGTGCGATCTAGACCACGTCAGAGAAGTAGCTTTTCACGAGCGGGAACCTCTCAGCCTCACACGGAGGAGGATACAGAGCACGATACATTTGGGCACCAACCGACCCACTCATTTCCTCAGGATGAGACAGAGCAGATCATCCCGGATTACACTGGTGAGTATGCACTCTCACATATTCCTGATGATGCTTCTCAGCAGGACAAGTTGGATTGGATCATCGAGTCAACCAAGAAGAACAACTCGATGATGGAGAGGATGTTGGGTGCACTAGCCAAGATCCGCTGCCCCAAACCCCCTTCTTGCTTCCGAGGTAGTGATACGCGAGAGACGTGCACCACTTCCACTCAGCCTCCTGCAGATGATCCTTTTGTTGCTGGACAAGGGACTTCTCAGCCTGCCCCTCGCAAGAGGCAGAGACACCTTCGGACCGACGAGAGCGACACGGCAGAGAGTGATCAGGGAGAGTTGGATCACTATTTTTATTATTATGCTTTTATTATTATGCTTTTATTGTACTCACTCTCTACTTGTAGCTGCACCACCGGGACGGTGTGATTCTTGTATGGGGGAGGGGATTAGTAAAAGCAGATTTGCTTCCATTTTTTTTTGCTATCTTCTTTTGTTTCTTTTTAGTCCAATTTGAGTATTATCCAAAAAATTTAAATAATTTAAATTCTTTTGTTAAATTTTTTGGATAATACTCAAATTGGACTAAAAAGAAACAAAAGAAAATAGCGTTAATCCCCTCCCCCATACAAGAATCACACCGTCCCGGTGGTGCAGCTACAAGTAGAGAGTGAGTATAATAAAAGCATAATAATAAAAATAGTGATCCAACTCTCCCTGATCACTCTCTGCCGTGTCGCTCTCGTCGGTCCGAAGGTGTCTCTGCCTCTTGCGAGGGGCAGACTCAGAAGTCCCTTGTCCAGCAACAAAAGGATCATCTGCAGGAGGCTGAGTGGAAGTGGTGCCCGTCTCTCGCGTATCACTACCTCGGAAGCAAGAAGGGGGTTTGGGGCAGCGGATCTTGGCTAGTGGACCCCACATCCTCTCCATCATCGAGTTGTTCTTCTTGGTTGACTCGATGATCCAATCCAACTTGTCCTGCTGAGAAGCATCATCAGGAATATGTGAGAGTGCATACTCACCAGTGTAATCCGGGATGATCTGCTCTGTCTCATCCTGAGGAAATGAGTGGGTCAGTTGGTGCCCAAATGTATCGTGCTCTGTATCCTCCTCCGTGTGAGGCTGAGAGGTTTTCGCTCGTGAAAAGCTACTTCTCTGACGTGGTCTAGATCGCACAGTGCACAGGTGCTCCTCTGCATGAACAAACTCGACATTCTCCGATGTCGTGAGAGAGGTAATGGCGGTGGCTGGCAGCTTGCAGTGCCTGACAACCCCCTGGCGATCGTAGAACTGATAAGTAAAACCTGACTTGAGGATGGATGCTCGCTTGAAGTAATCCTCATCAAACAGGGCTTATGTGTCTACTCGCTCAGTGCCGCTGACATCGATCTCATGGGTCATGAATATTGGTGTCAAGAGACTACCAATCATCTATGTCTTGGTCGTAGATGTCGTGAGGGCCCGAAACTTCTTCTATACAAGCATTGAGGCGAACAAAGCCCCAATGTTGATCTCCAATCGTGGTAACGGGTCAGCGTTGCCGTCATAAATGTCGTGAACAAATGACGGCAGGCCGTGATGCAGTAGTACACACTCATCCGCTGTCAAAGCCCCAGCCTCTTCCTTTCCAAACAAGTTGTGGCCTATGAACTTTGCAAGGAATCGAACCGCAGGGTTCCTTATCAGACTCAGCTTGTTTTCCCTAGTCACAAAATCCCCTGAACCAATAAGGTTCCAGAGCTGCTGCAGATGAATAGACCTCACGCAACTCGGGATGCTGCATACTTCTCTGCGCTTGTTGAAGCCATATAGATCACATAGTTGCTGTATGGTTATCTCATAAAGCTTCCCTCTGCAAAGATAGGTGAGAACTCCTCGGCTAGCAATAGGGCTGTCAGAGTTCGGATAGTATACCTCTGCTGCAGCTAGAAACTGCCTCACTAGCTCGGCATACAATGGGTAATGCTTCGTCAAAAGAGTCCCCAATCCGATCTTGATCAACATGCGCTCAATGTCCTCTTTGATTCCCATTTTCTCCAATGTCCTCCTACAAATGAATTTAGTAGGCTGAAGATTGATGCGCAAGAGACCATTGTAGAAGATCTTGTTGAAGCGCTGCCAAGCATCCCCATGCTTGCGTCCTGTGTACTCCGCAAGTCTTTTCATCCTGGATTGTGTGAGCTCCCTTGCCTGAATCATCTTCTCTTGAAATGGTGTATTGTCAGGTCTTGGCCATGGAGCGCAAGTGTACTCAACCTCTTCGTCGTCATCTCGCTGTATAGGAGGAGGGTTGGGAGTTGCGCTTGTTGTCCTTGAACCGATTCTGACAAACCTCGCCCTTTGTGTTTGCTTTTTGCTGTAGTCGGCATGAGCTTTTGTTCTTGTTACGGCTTTTTTTCTTGGTGGTGATGGCGGGTTCGTTGTGGAGTCTTTCTGTTTCTCAGTCGTTCGTCCCATTTCCTCGGGGACGGATCGATCGATCCGTTTATGGATCGATCGTTTTGGGGACGGATCGATCGATCCCCCTGGATCGATCGATCCAATAAACACTCGCAATTCTCCACTCTTCTGGATCGATCGATCCAACTGTGGATCGATCGGTCCAACCCCTTTTTCAAAATCTTAAACAAGATCATATCAACACTTTAAAAACACTATAAAATATATATGCATACTTACCGGTGGGTTGCCTCCCACCAAGCGCTAGTTTTAAGTCATTAGCTTGACTTGGATGCCATTTAGGCTTGATTCGGATCACTGAGAGGAATGGCGTCTCCTTCAGTGATTTTTGCGTCTGCGAGGTATGGTTTTAGGCGTTGACCATTAACCACAAATTCTCCTCCTGTAGAGTCCAGAAACACTACATCTCCATATGGCTTCACCTCTTTGATGGTGAAAGTTCCGGACCATCGAGATCTTATCTTTCGTGGAAATAATTTCAAGCGAGAGTTGAAAAGCAATACCTGATCATTAGCCTTGAAATTTCTGGAAATGATTCTCTTGTCATGATAGGCCTTGGTCCGTTCCTTGTAGATTCTTGAGTTCTCATAGGCCATGTGTCGAATCTCGTCCAGCTCGTTTAACTGCATCAACCGTCTTTCAGAAGCTGGTTTGATGTCAAAGTTCAGCAACTTCACAGCCCATGTTGCTTTGTATTCTATTTCCACTGGAAGATGAAAAGATTTTCCATAGACAAGATGGAATGGAGTCGTGCCCAAAGGAGTCTTGTAAGCAGTCATGTATGCCTATAGTGCATCATCTAGTTTGACAGCCTAATCTTTCCTTGTTGTGTTCACAGTCTTTTGCAGAATGCTCTTGATTTCTCTGTTAGAAATCTCAACCTGTCCACTCGTCTGAGGATGGTAAGGAGTAGCGACCTTGTGTCTTACTCCATTCTTTCTTAACAGATTTGCAAAGACTTTGTTAATGAAATGAGAGCCCCCGTCACTGATCACGACTCGAGGTACTCCAAACCTTGGAAAAATCACAGATTTGAACATCTACAGAACGACCTTGGCCTCATTGGTTGGGCTAGCCAGTGCTTCAACCCACTTAGACACGTAGTCTACTGCCACAAGTATGTACTGATTCCCATAAGAAGATGGAAACGGACCCATGAAGTCAATACGGGAAAACGGCCAAAATCAACCCAAACTATTTGTAGAATGCCTTTTCCTACCCAACGTATGCTACCATGCATTTATCAACCTAAACCATCTAAAAATTCAAAATTTAAACCTGAACCATATGAATTTTAGCCGATTTCAACATTTACCTAAACAGTACTACTTATCCATTTAACGGTGCTGAATCAGACGATTTGTGGCGTACACGTGGCATCAAAACTTAGTAAAATGACATCGTATTGAGTTGAAAAATGAATGGATATGTCGGATACATCAAATCGAAGGATCTCTATGTTGTTATCTCAGCTTGAATTCAGGTTTTGTCGATGGAGTTGTAGGAGAGCACTCGCTTGGAAGAAGAAGATATATTAATTTTTTGTTCACTTGAGCCAAAGAAGTCAATGTGTCCTAGTGGTTTAAAGAGATGGACTCTAAATCCAATTGGTTTCGCGGGCGCAAATTCGTTTCCTATTCTTTGACAATTTGTTTTAGTTTTATTAACTCAAAACGACGTCGTTTTACTAAGTTTTGATGCCACGTGTACGCCACAAATTGTTTGACTCAACACCGTTAAATGACTAAGTAACACCGTTTAGGTAGATGTTGAAATCGGCTAAAATTCATATAGTTCAGGTTTAAAATTTGAACTTTTAGATGGTTCAGGTTGATAAATGCATGGTACCATATGTTAGGTAGAAAAAGGCATTCTGCAAATAGTTTAGGTATATTTTGGCCGTTTCCCCGAAGTCAATACCCCAGACATCGAACACCTCAACCTCAAGAATAAAATTTTGAGGCATCTCATTCCTCTTGCTAATGTTCCCCTGCCTCTGACATGAATCACACTTAGAAACAAAAGCATTGGCATCTCGAAACATTGTTGGCCACCAAAAGCCAGCTTGCAGAACTTTAGATACGGTTTTAAAGGTAGCAAAGTGCCCAGCATAATTTGAACCATGACAATGAAAGAGAATACCTGGAACTTCTTCTTCTGAAATGCAGCGCCTGAAAACACCATCTGAGCATTGCTTGTACAAGTAAGGCTCGTCCCAGAAATATCTTCTAACTTCCCGCAAGAACTTCTTCTTTCTGTACCCAGCAAAGTTGAATGGTTCCTTTTCCGCAGCTAAGTAGTTCGCGATCTCGCCAAACCACGGCATCTCGGAAGGCTTAGTGGAGATGTGAGTGGCAGAGTGGTTGAATTCATGGCCAATGCTGATGGCATAAACGTTCTCTTCCGGTAAACTATCGTTCAAGGGAACTTTTTCTTCGATGTGCATCCTAGACAAGTGGTCTGCAACACCATTCTATATCCCTCTCTTATCCTTGATTTGAAGATCATACTCTTGCAGCAAGAGTATCCATCGCAAAAGTCTTGGTTTTGCGTCTTTTTGGTGAGGAGATCTTTCAAGGCTGCATGGTCTGTGTGCACAATCACCTTTGATCCTATAAGGTAAGACTTAAACTTCTCAAAGGCAAACACAATGGCGAGAAGTTCCTTTTCTGTTGTAGCATACTTGCACTGTGCTTCATCAAGAGTTCTACTAGCGTAGTAGATGACATGAAGCTTCTTATCTTTTCTCTGCCCCAGAACTGCCCCCACTGCATAGTCACTAGCATCAGTCATTAGCTCAAAAGGTATCTCCCAGTCTGGCGGTTGCACAATTGGTGTGCTGACAAGTGCTTCCTTGATTGTGTGAAAGGCCACGAGACAAGCGCTGTCAAAGTCAAACTTAACATCCTTACATAACAGCTGAGTCAAAGGCCTAACAATCTTGGAGAAATCTTTGATGAATCGTCTGTAAAAGCCAGCATGTCCAAGAAAACTTCTAACCCCTTTGACAGAATTAGGTGGCTGTAGACTAGTCATCACCTCGATCTTTGCTCTGTCTACTTCAATACCCTGTTCAGAAATCTTGTGTCCCAGAACAATCCCATCTCTTACCATAAAGTGACACTTCTCCCAAATCAAAACCAGATGTTTCTCCTCACATCGTTTCAATTCCCTGCACATATTAGATAGACACACAGAAAAGGAAGATCCATAAACAGAGAAGTCATCCATGAATACCTCCATTATATCCTCAATCATGTCAGTAAAAATCGACATCATGCATCGCTGAAATGTCGCAGGCGCATTGCACAAGCCAAACGGCATCCTTCGATAAGCAAAGGTGCCGTAAGGACATGTGAACGTTGTCTTCTCTTGGTCATCCGGGTGGATAGGAATCTGAAAGAAACCAGAATAACCATCTAGAAAACAATAGTAAGGGTGATTAGCCAATCTTTCAAGCATCTGATCAATAAAGGGCAAAGGGAAATGATCTTTGCGAGTAGCGGCATTCAATTTTCGATAATCTATGCACATTCTATGTCCTGTGACAGTCCTAGTTGGGATTAATTCATTATTATCGTTCTGAATTACCGTTACTCCACCTTTTTTGGGAACAACATGGACTGGACTCACCCAACTACTATCAGAGATAGCATATATGATGCCTGACCCTAGAAGTTTCATTATTTCTTTGTTAACAACATCTTTTAGATTTGGGTTTAACCGTCTCTGAAGTTCTATAGAAGTCATTGATTCATTTTTTAGATATATCCTATGCATACAAAGATCAGGGGAGAGTCCAGTGATATCATCAAGTGAATAGCCTAAGGCCCTGCGATATTTTCTAAGTTCACAAAGAAGTAACGCAGTCTCAGCATTGTTCAGTTCAACATTGATTATCACAGGGTAAGTAGAGTTAGGGCCAAGAAATGCGTACCTTAGCCCAGCTGGGAGCGTTTTAAGCTCTACCTTTGGAGCTTTCAGCTCGCTCCACGGGTTAGTAGTTGGCTT
The DNA here is from genome assembly GCA_963667165.1 of Barbarea vulgaris. Taxonomy (NCBI): domain Eukaryota; kingdom Viridiplantae; phylum Streptophyta; class Magnoliopsida; order Brassicales; family Brassicaceae; genus Barbarea; species Barbarea vulgaris. The sequence goes on along the minus strand of OY763888.1, from coordinate 23,716,530 downwards.
GGAATTGGCAGCTGGTGGCGGTCACTCTATGGGTTCATCCAGGCTTATGTAAGGCACCATCCTTCCAAATGCCTCTCTGGAGTCCAACATATCTGCATAACTGGCTGTGTCCTCACTCAAAAACCCATATCCACTCTCGGCTTGTGTCAAAGCAATCTCCAAATGGTCCTCCACCAAAATCTCTTCGGCTACTTCATCAGAGATTTCTTGTGATTCATCAATCAAAAATGTTTGGCCATCTATCATTGGCTTCTTTAGGAGCTTGTCCATCTCAAACTTCATGACTATATCCCCAAGATGAAGATCGATTCGCCCGTTACGGACATCAATCATGGCTCCAGCTGTACATAGGAAAGGTCTTCCCAAAATGAGAGGGTCCTTCGGTTCTTCGGCAAGCTCTAGAACCACGAAATCAGCAGGAATAAATGCATTGCCAATCCTAACTGGTAGATCCTCTAGAACCCCAACAGGCAGTTTCACGGATCGATCAGCAAATACCAAAGAAATCTTTGTCGGTTTGAACTTTGTGAAGCCCAAGCGTTTAGCCACGGAATATGGCATTAGATTGACACTAGATCCCAAATCACACAAAGAGCAAGGAAAAGCCATTGATCCAACTTGCACGGATAACACAAAACGTCCCTGGTCTCCAAGCTTGGTGACCATTTTGTTTTGTAAAACCGCACTGCAGTCTTTTGTGACCTTGAAAAAGTCTTCCTCTTCAGTGACTTTACTTGTTACCAAGCTTTTCATGTATCTCTTCATTGCTGGCATCATATGAACAGCATCAGTGAGAGGTAGTTTTACTACAAGGTCATTCATCATCTCCTTGCACTTGGCTTCTTCTAGGTCTTTTCGAGACTTCCTAGGGCGAGTGGGGTACGGTACTCTTGGTACATAGACAACTTCCGGCGGTGGTACATTTGGACTTTCCTTAGTTGTCTCCATTTTCTCTGGCTCCACAAATGTATCCTGCTCCTCTAGATTAATGACCACGTCATTATTCGCTTCACGCCGCACAACTGGTTCCAAAACTCTCCCACTCCTCAAACCAATGGCCCTGACAAACTCGTTTTTTGGATTTTGCTCTCCCTTAGCCGGAAGAACTCCTTGTTGACGTTTCATTGCATCAGCGGTTTGAGCGACTTGGGTGTCTAGCACTTTCAAGTGAGTGGTTACAGCTTCATATTTGTTGTTGAGATCATTGTACATATGATCGACCTTCACGTTGATCTCGGTTGAAGATTTTTGTTGCTGATGGAGGAGTTGTTGCATGAGATTTCTGAGTTCATCCTCAGAATTGGTTGAGGTTGTTGCTTGACCTTGGAAAGCTGCAGGGGCTTGGTAATTGTTGAATGGTGGCTTGGACTGAAAGTTTCCTTGAAACTTGTTATGCCCTTGGTTTGGCACGAACTGTTTCGTTTGAAAATTCTGAGGGAAGGTCTTTTGAAATCCTTGGTTTGGCATGTTGGCTTGCCCCGAAAACCCTTGAGAAGGACCAGCTCCTCCCACATTTGGTACGAATGGTTTTCCTTGAAATTGTTGCGCTTGAGGAATCCCTTGCCTTGGATAAACCTGGTCTTGGGGGTTTTCCACATTTGTACTTCGGTAAGACAGGTTTGGTTTCTGAAATTTGAGTTGAATCCCCTGTTTTGCACGAAGTTTTTCCCATTCATATAATTCACTTCTTGTGATTCTTCATTTTCTCCAGTTGAGATGTCTTGGCAAAACACCGCATCGGCATCATCTTCAGATGCCTGAACACCTCTCTGATTTGATCTCAACAACATGCTCACCTTTGTATTTAGTTCATCAATCTTCTGTGAGTCTATGTTGTTGACTTTCTTTGAGCGATCATACTCGGGGTTCCGATTGTTAGAACTTGCTGCCAAGTTCTCGATCAGTTTATATGCTCCCTCAATGCTCTTCGTCATAAAATCCCCGTTACTTGCAGCATTAAGAGCATTCTTAAAATCCCAATCGACCCCATCGTAGAAAATACTGAGAATTTGCTCATCCGAATATCCATGGTGAGCACACTCTCTGCGATATTCCTTGAATCTTTCCCAAGCTTCACAAAAAGATTCCCCAGAATGTTGCATGAATGTGGTGATTTTAGACCTCAGTGCAGCTGTCTTGGACTTGGTGTAGAAGTGATCCAAGAAGGCAGCTCTGCATTCATCCCAAGATTTTAATGAACCGGCTGGTAATGACTTAAGCCATCTTAGCGCTTTGTCAGCCAATGAGTGCCTGAAGAGTTTACACTTGAGGTAATCGGAAGGTATCCCATTAGCTTTTGTAGTGTTGCAGATCTCTTCATAGTTCTCGATGTGGTCCATCGGATTCTCGGCTGTTAGGCCGTGGAATAGGTGCTGAGACACCAATGCAATCATCCCTGGTTTAATCTCATAATCTTGCCTTGCAGGCTCGGGTGGACGAATAGCAGTCCTGTTTTGGTAGAATGTGTGGGGTGTGTCTACATCCCCAATGGCTCGTTGTTGTTGAGCTTGATGTTCTTGTTGTTGTTGCATTTGCTGGAGTTGACGCTGAACGTTCTGAAGCTCAGCAGCAAGTGCTTCATTGTCGAAATTATCACCCATGCTGGCTTGCTTCGACTTGGCTCTTTTGGCTTCTCTCTTGTTGATTCGTTCTAGTTTTAAAAGTTCTTCGCTGGTGAGATCAACGAGATTATCAGAGCCTGAACTTCTCCTCTGCATAAACTCCTGAAGTATACACAAGAAAACAAAAGTAGAACTTGTAAGTAATTCTTAGACTAAGCTTCAATCGTAGATTTGAAGGTAACGCAATTGGTCCCCGGCAACGGCTCCAAAAACTTGATACGGCTAAGTTTTATAACCCTATAAACTACTGCAAGTGCACAGCATATGATGTAGTAAATTAGGGGTCGAATCCTCAGAGATCAAGTGTTACACTACAATTCCTTAGAAATGAAGTTAAGCTAAGACAATGCATTTGTTTGTGGTTTTTGTTAATTAATTGAAACAGCAGTTTAAAATGGTGTAAATTACGATTAAAAGAGATGTTAAACGAAGGATTCTTACCGGGGAATCAAGTATCTTGAACTAGCCAATTATTCAGGGGATGGTTAGAAACCATTCTCGAACTCAAACATGAATGAATAACTAATCCACTTTCGTGGCATCAATTACAATATCTAGCAAGTTAAGTGTCTAAACTGTCGTTTGAACTTAAACTTCTAAATAAGCATTAACGAGAAGGTTTGATCGGTTCTTGGGATGCCTTAGCATCAACTTTCGTTGGCTAAGGACATACCACTCATCTATAGCCTAATTCAGATTCTCTAACAAGCACTTTTGGTGAGTTAAACAACCTAGGCTCTGAAACTAGTTAGCTACTCAAGTTTCAGCTTTAAGATCAACAATAGATGAATTCATCTTCTATAAGATAAACCCCTATCTATGTCAAGTTCAATGGATCATGAAGCCCCTTATGAATCCAAGGTTCAACAAAAAGACTACTCAAACATATTAGCAAAGAAAACAGAGAAACTTAAATAGCAAGTACTCATGATCATAGACATGAATAAAATTACAAGAGAATTAAGAAATCTTCTCTAAATATTATGGAATTAGCAAGTTGTCTCTTCAAGTTCTTGAGAGGTGATGAGAGAAGTCTGAGATATTTCTGAAAAATAAAAGTATGTGGCTAAAAAGGGCCAAAGTCGTGGCTATAAAGAGAAAACAAGAGTAGGTAAAATGTCTAAGTCAAGTGGATGGAGAAGTTGCTGGTGATAGGAACGATCGTTCTTGGCATGGGATCAATCGTTCTCCGTTAGATCGATCGATCCTGAGATTCCTGGTCGTTCACTTGGGTATCCGCAAAAACGAGGAACGATTGTTACAATTAAGGATCGATCGTTCGTAACTTGTCATGGTCGTTCTTTGCTAGGAATGGTCGTTCTTTGCTAGTTTCGGCCTCCACGCATTTGAGATCGATCGTTCTTCAACAGGATCGATCGTTCTTTGTTGAAACATGGCCGGTTCTTGCTTCTAAATGCACTTGATCATTCTTTAAACCTCTCGATTCCATCAAGACACTAATCAACCTGAAAGCACACTAGAAACCAAACAAAAGCTCTATATACAAACTAAAACACTCATAGTTATATAACCAAAAGTTGATATATCATGTGTAGGCAAGTAAGAATATTGCAGATGCTAAGCTTGCAAAGGGCTTCCAAGCTGCTTCAAAATAGTTTCAAAAAGCTTAACAAACCGCTGCGGAACGAGAAACTACTTATACTCCTTTCGTGCCATAGTCCGCTCTTCCGTCTAGGTAATGATTGTTTTATGTGGTTTTGTTTGGAATATAGCTATACGGCTAGTGAGGTAGATAACGTACCGGAACAACTTGTGGAGTCAAGAAGGTAGGTGATACCGAAAAATACTAATCTTCTACACTTGGATACATGACCAGAATTGTGCTTTCCTTGTTTGGTTTGCTATACGGTGGTTTTTGGAGAATACAAATGAGAAAAAGTTTCAAGTTGCAAAGTTGTAACTTCTGTTAAAAGTGATGAAGCTCTTAGTCCACCTTCTCCTCCATTCATACACAAGGAAGCTAGTTAATTAGAACTTACAGTTTCTAATCAAAGTTTTGTTTTGATTTTCGGTTTTAAAAAGATAGAAAACAATGTAAAACCAGATCTACTATGGATCTGTTTATAAGGTTCAGGTACATCTACATTTAAATGGAATTAAACTATCTCTGTCGAAACCATGCATAGTTGTAAGATTCTTCCTCCTTTTGCTCATTCATAATCCATCCAGTGAATATGATTTTGGAAGAAAATAATAAGATCAATCTAGAAGAAAATAATAAAAGTAATACATTTGATTTTGCAAAAAAAGTGATTCCACAAAAGAAGAAAGAAAAAAAATTAAGCTTTAATACTTAGTGTTACGAATGTGATTGTGGGAAAAAGTAGTGATATAACATAGAGCTTTACGATGAACCTTCATAACTTTTGTCAAATTCCTAGAAAATATAAGACTTCAAATCATTAAAAAAAAAATGAAAGATAACTCAAATATAAATAGTAAGAATGAAGTGTTTACCTCGAGCACTTGCGAGAGAGGCACTCATTATGTAAGGTCGGACTGGTGGTAGCAACAGATAACTAGATATATGGAATAAGAGTAGAGTCCTGAAGCAATATATGCAGTCTCATCGGAACTAAACTCAATTCCAATACATAGTTCATATTTATTCTCACTTTCTTTGTTTGCTTCTAAAGCAACAATTTCTTCATCCTCGTTGTTGACTATGTCATCTTCTTCTTCAAATTCATTGACCGAAGCTTCGTCTTTACTTATTGAATCATTTTCTTCCTAGGCTAAAAAGTCAATGGAATTTTGACTTAACAAACCAGATTCACCAACAAGAACAACTTCACGACCATTTAAATGACTACTCTCCATTTAAATCTGCACTAACCATTTTGTCAAAGACAACAAAACATAAAAACAGGGTGAGAAGAAAATAATATTGCGAACATGAAGAAAATTGATTCAAGTCTGATTCATTTGTCAATTTTTATTGTTGTATTCGTAACTTTATTATGAGGTAATCATTATTTGTCTTTATATGCTTTAATCATGACTCTATTTTTCCAGCAAGTCACACCACACGAAACTTGACTTTCATAAAAAAATGTAAAACTAACTAAAAGCAGAACTGTTAATATTTTGTTCATTAAACAGAATTTTTTTAATTTCAGCAAAAAAAAAGTCAAATTAAACAAGAACGACAAATTATTACCTTTATCACCAGAATCCTAATCTAAATATATTTGTAAAAAAAAGAATGGAGACGATGAGATGAATAGCGAGGAGCGACGCCGTTAACTTGTTAATTTCTTTTTATGTGTTTAAGTTAAATTTTAGTTTATTGTTTATGGAACTTATTTATGTTTAAATGAAATATTAGTTGTCATATTTTGATTGGCTAAAGAAAAAAAGGTGAACATAAGTATTGTTCGTATAATTATGAAATGTTGAAAATATATATATTAAAATTTAGAGTTGATAGATCATTTTATTATTTTTCGAACATGAAATTTTTAAATTTTAATGTAAGAATAATTGTTAATCTTTTATAATTATTTCCAATTAGAGCGACATTGAGATTTTGGTGGTCCTAAGCAAGAATGTTTTTTTGTGAATTACTCCCTGCGTTTCATTTTACACATAGTTAAAGATTTTTACACAAAACTTAAGAACACAATAAAATTTTTATCTTTTCTCGCTCATTATTACACTAGACAAAAAAATTCATTGGTTATTCAATTAAAATAATAAAGGTAAAAATAAAACTTTTACCAAACATTTGCATTAAAAACCTAATGCAACAATTAAAATGAAACAAATTTTAAACTCTAAAACTACATATAAAATTAAACAGAGAGAGTAATAATATTTTATTAAAACAAAATTAAAATGTTCACTTTTGAAGTCAAACTAGTGACTTCTTCTAATAAGTCAATACACATTTACCAACAGAGTTAATGTCCTTTTCTAATAAATGGCGGCTGATTACATTAATAATTTATCGAGTAGCCGCAAGCTAAACCTTTTTAAAATCGGCTTTGATTAAAATAAAACTAGTAATATCTATTTTATATAAAAATAACAGAAAATGTAAATAAGAACAACACATAATTTATTCAAAGACCTCGGAAATTTGTCTTACTTCTTGGGGATAGAAGCAACACGGACAGCAACAGGCTTGCATCTAACTCAACGGAGGTATATTCTCGATCTTCTAACTCGCACCAATATGCTGACTGCGAAACCAGTTTCGACTCCCATGGCGAGTGGTCCCAAACTCAGGATCAACACAGGAACAGCTCTATCCGATCCAACAGAATTTAGAAGCATTGTCGGGAGTCTTCAGCATTTGGCTTTTACTCAGCCAGATGTCTCCTACTCTGTCAATCGCTTATCACAGTTTATGCATAAGCCTACGGATGATCATCTTATTGCTGCCAAACGAGTCTTACGTTACTTGGCGGGAACTCCGACACATGGTATTTTCCTTCTACGCGATAACACTCTCTCCTTACATGGTTTTTCCGATGCAGATTGGGCTACGGATAATGATGATTATCTCTCTACAGCGTATGTTGTTTACTTAGGACAACAGCCTATATCGTGGTCTTCTAAGAAACAGAAGAGTGTTGCACCTCGTAGATGGAAGCTGAGTATCGGGCTGTAGCCAACACATCCTCTGAGATACGGTGGATAGCTTATTTACTCACTGAACTTGGTGTCACACTTCCTACACCTCCAGTTATATATTGTGATATTGTTGGAGCCACTTACCTTTGTGCCAATCCCGTTTTCCACTCATGAACGAAGCATGTTGCTCTCTGACTATCACTTCATTCGAAATCAAGTTCAAGCGGGTGC